>JAFIRS010001764.1:0-298033 GCA_018342105.1 Gonioctena quinquepunctata | reverse complement strand
GTAAAGGCCGGTACTTCGCAAAAGCGTTTATTTCGCAAGATTAATCTATAATAAATAAACAATCCCTAAATGTTTTGCAGAAAAACAATGCCTCCCATTAAACAAATAAAAAAACCCCACCCTCGATATATGAAAAAAAAAACTAAAAGTCCCCTTTTGGCATAACAAAAAAAAGGTTTTTGAAAAAAAAGGAAAACAATAAAAATAAAACTTACGTTTTTAGATGTTTGGTAGATGCACCCCCTCAGAGACAAGAAAGGGGCACTGAATAGAACGATGTTCACAGTTCAGGGGGACAGATGAAGAATGATGGCTGACGGTGGGCGATCGGTCCCCCACATCAATTTCCTACTGCGCAATTCGAAAACTGTCAACTCGACCAAATTCTCCGAACTGGATGATGCACTCATTTGGCCGGTCCCACATCGCTTCCCTGTCGACCGACAGTTGCCTTAGTCACGCTTAGATACAGATACGAATAGTACTCGTTAGACTTATCCCACGGTTCGAGCGTAGCTGCATACTCTTATCTTGTTAATGTAAACAAACTTTTTCACAAAGGATGCCGCCGATATCTTATCCCAATGTAAACAAAGGATGCCGCCGATATCCGGTCGCTTGAATAAACAACTGATAAGAAGTGCTGACGTAGATAAATTCCTGCAAAGACTTGTCGGTTGAGTCATAGCCGCATCATCGCTGGCTCCTCCCACTTTCCAAAATGGCGCCCCCTTTCCGTGACATTCAGTCTTCCGTCCGACCAATACCGTTGACAAAGGGCGGACACACCCATTCAGTCTTCCGTCCGACCAAATGCCGTTGACGGATATTGGTTGACACCCCCATTTCAATATGCTGCTCGGCTTTGGATAGCGGCCGGCGGCTATCACCCCCCCCGACCTATCACAGCTCTCCCCACCTCCCACTCTCAATCACACACTCCCATACACAACATGGTTTGCCACCATTCCGACCAATCACAGGCCACCATCCACCCTACCCACACACAACCATCCCCACCCCTCTCCACCGCCATCTTTTTCACAAACCCCTCCCACAACGAACCGCCCATGACCGCCACCATCATCCCTACCCCCACCCGAAAACCACCCCCTCACTCGCCAAAACCCACCCCAAAATAGGGGTTGCGCCAGAAGTGACATAGCCCTTCTACTTGTAACAAACCATTTTTTTGGTGTACTTTCTCTTATAAACATAATTGAATTCGAAAAATAAGGCATTTAATGAAAAGTGAAGTATGCCGTCGGGGGACATAGATCAACTGAACATAGTATTTGAAAATATCACAATTTCGTGAAATTGTTAGATTCGAAGAGTACAGACCTAAGCCTTACACGTATTCAGTGATATAACTTTTCAATTGTGTTAAAAAGTAACTCAATACCCCGGTTTTCACACTGGTGCGGAAAGCAAATATCAATATGAATTAATTATCGGTCCTGCAAAGGCTGTAGAAGGTGAATTCTTTGAAGAACTGATCATTATCCGAAAGATCAAGGTAATCAAAACTCCTCGTTAGTTACCATTGATGATAGGCATCTGATGGAAGCGCTATTTTCAAGATATTTGATTCCAAAAGAAATTTGTTAAAAAAGAATAAATAAAAACTAGGTGATGTAATCTCCAAATATGGTTTATTTTGTTTGCTGACAATGCTACAATTGTACAGAAGAGAATATTTCAAAATATACGAATCTTGAACGGTAATTCAGTTTCGTTAAGTGAAATTAGCATTTCGTAACCGAAGTGTGTGCAAACAATTTCAGATTGCTGCCATCATAAAATTATATAAACATCGTGAGATACCTGATACTGAAAAATGTTCCTATTACAGTGATGAAAATATCAGAAGGAGCGATAAAAAATTACAAATTGATGATGATGACAAGTGGTCAGAGATATTTTGTAGACGTTTGTTTGAATGTTGTAGACGATGTGGTAACTGGATTACTCTCGTTTCGGACGTCCATCGTCTTAATAGATTTAAAATGTTTTCGACGTTTAGAATGCTTGTATCTGCAATCGTTTCGAGGTGAATACTCCTACTACTATTTTGAAGATAATTGATGCTGAAGTGAACTCCGTGAAATTATATATCGAATTGCAGGAATGATAGGATCAAATTCTATGTTTTTCAGTAGAATTTGTTAACAGACCTCCAAGATCATGATCAATATCTCTGAATGTTACAAACATTGAGGGACGATATATGATATGTTGTTGGAAATCTAACAGAAAACTTACGGGCCCATCATTATCAGTTAATGATGGGTAGTAAAAAACATTGTCAAATATTACAGATATAGATAACTCTTCTGAAAAAGGCGTTCCCTATATATGGAGGATAAATTATCCGATAAAATGCTAGTGAATAAATACTTATCACTCCAAATGTTTGACAAAAACATTGAATCTAAACATACCAAAGAATAATTTAGAGCAATAATGGGTGCTTTACATGTAAAACCATTTCCTTCTTCAACTATTGCTATGCATGTGGTTCATGTGGGTAATGGCATTGAAGTAAGACAGCAATGCCAATGTTGAAGCATGTTTCAAAATATTTTTCTATATGCTATGAGAGGTAAAGTGCTGATGATTAAAACTACGAATCATTCGAAAGGGGTGACTTGAGATTTAAATATATACATTCAGGGTCCTAAATGATGTATTATGGAATGTTATATTGTCAAAATGGAAGATATAACCCAATTCTCTCATTGTCACAGACAAGAAGGAATCTTTAGAGGTGTTCATGTAATTCATTGTATTCTCATATTTTCTGACAGAGAAATTATTGTCTTCCGGAATTGATTCAAAAGGCAGCCTAACTTTGATCTTGGACGCTTCCACAATCAATTATTCGAATGTCTCCAGTTACTTATGACGACAATGGTAATATTTTCGATTTCCATAACTTTGAACTGGTTTTATATAGATAAGTATGGGTGAAACTAGCCCTATGACTATTATCATGCATGAATCAATGTTTTTCTTTGATATAATTGTTTTCCTGATTCGATTTTATTTTGAATGAAAGAGTGTTGGCGTGGTACTTATAGTAATTGTGATATTTTTTCAATCACATATATAACCAGATCCCATCCAGATTCTGAAATATCGTGCAGATTGAAGTGGAATAATTAAGGGTGGGACCCTTTCCATTTTCATAAAAATCTATTGTCTCAATACTCAAGTGAGGATGTTTCCATTTTCTACATGAATACTCACCAGGAGGTTATCTTGAACGATGAAAGATGGTTATATTTTAGTCTCAGATGATTCCATATCTCACTTCATGAACAATGCCTTCATTTTTTAAAGTTTATTCAGAATAAAAAAATACAGAAGCAAAGTTTTAAATATAAAATCATATCGAGATGAAAATCTTGATTGAAGCCCGGGACTCGAAGTGATGGCGCATTCGCTGTTTCAGTTGGGGGAAAACCCGGAAAAACCCACAAAACCATCAGAAATCAGATCGTGCGTTGATTCACCTGAATCGCAGGTAAAATCAGAAACCACATGATATACAGATCTCGCCAGGGTTTCAAAATATAAGTTAATCAATCAGAGGAAGTGATGAACATGAATTGAATGAAGTACATGTGGTGACAGTAGTGATGTTTTTGATTACATGACACGTGATTTTCTGAAATATGACGACAATTGTAATGAAAAGGTAGTGTATGGAGCTGCCACCGTCAGAGGATGTTGATGTACATGGATTGTTATTCTGGTGAAGAATTCACCAACTGAGATATTCTTTTTCATCTGATCTCACCTAATTTGAAGAATTGTATTGCATTGCTTCGCATCGCCTCGCCTCGCCTCGCCTCGCCTCGCCTCGCCTCGCCTCGCATCGCATCGCATCGCATCGCATCGCATCGCATCGCATCGCATCGCATCAGCATCGCATCGCATCGCATCGCATCGCATCGCATCGCATCGCATCGCATCGCATCGCATCGCATCGCATCGCATCGCATCGCATCGCATCGCATCGCATCGCATCGCATCGCATCGCATCGCATCGCATCGCATCGCATCGCATCGCATCGCATCGCATCGCATCGCATCGCATCGCATCGCATCGCATCGCATCGCATCCGCATCATGCATCGCATCGCATCGCATCGCATCGCATCGCATCGCATCGCATCGCATCGCATCGCATCGCATCGCATCGCATCGCATCGCATCGCATGATCGCATCGCATCGCATCGCATCGCATCGCATCGCATCGCATCGCATCGCATCGCATCGCATCGCATCGCATCGCATCGCATCGCATCGCATCGCATCGCATCGCATCGCATCGCATCGCATCGCATCGCATCGCATCGCATCGCATCGCATCGCATCGCATCGCATCGCATCGCATCGCATCGCATCGCATCGCATCGCATCGCATCGCATCGCATCGCATCGCATCGCATCGCATCGTATCGTATCGTATCGTATCGTATCGTATCGTATCGTATCGTATCGTATCGTATCGTATCGTATCGTATCGTATCGTATCGTATCGTATCGTATCGTATATCGTATCGTATCGTATCGTATCGTATCGTATCGTATCGTACGTATCGTATCGAAATCGTATCGTATCGTATCGTATCGTATCGTATCGTATCGTATCGATCTATCGTAATCGTATCGTATCGTATCGTATCGTATCGTATCGTATCGTATCGTATCGTATCGTATCGTATCGTATCGTATCGTATCGTATCGTATCGTATCGTATCGTATCGTATCGTATCGTATCGTATCGTATCGTATCGTATCGTATCGTATCGTATCGTATCGTATCGTATCGTATCGTATCGTATCGTATCGTATCGTATCGTATCGTATCGTATCGTATCGTATCGTATCGTATCGTATCGTATCGTATCGTATCGTATCGTATCGTATCGTATCGTATCGTATCGATATCGTATCGTATCGTATCGTATCGTATCGTATCGTATCGTATCGTATCGTATCGTATCGTATCGTATCGTATCGTATCGTATCGTATCGTATGGTGTCGTGTCGTATCGTATCGTATCGTATCGTATCGTATCGTATCGTATCGTATCGTATCGTATCGTATCGTATCGTATCGTATCGTATCGTATCGTATCGTATCGTATCGTATCGTATCGTATCGTATCGTATCGTATCGTATCGTATCGTATCGTATCGTATCGTATCGTATCGTATCGTATCGTATCGTATCGTACTATCGTATCGTATCGTATCGTATCGTATCCGGAAATTTTTCCCCAGATTCTGGGTATTTTTTATACTTGAGGCGCATGCCAATTTCCCCAGATTCTACGACTTTTTGAAAGAGTGAAAAATGGCAGGGCGTGGAAGATGGAGGTCGATCTAGCATGATGGTGCAAACGGCCATATTTGGGTTGAGTTGGGTTGGGTTGGGTTGGGTTGAGTTGGGTTGAGTTGGGTTGGGTTGAGTTGAGTTGGGTTGGGTTGATTTGAGTTGGCCCACCGTGAACCGTTGGAACATTTGGGGGTTGGCCCACCGTGACGTGGGCCCGTGGAAAAATTGGGTTGGTTCGTGGCGGTGGCCCGTGGAGGAAGAATTTTGGTCAGACGACCATGTAGGACGGTCGGTGGCTCGAGGAGACGGTGGGAGTGGGAGGGTGCCCGTGGAAAATTTGGGGATTGGCCCACCGTGGCTTTGGCCCGTGGGTAAATTGGGGTTGGCCCGTGGTTTTGGACCGTGGGAAAATTCGACGGTTGGTTCAGTCAGTGGGGTGCAAACGAGCATATTTGGGTTGAGTGGGGTTGAGTTGGGTTGAGTCGGGTTGAGTTGGTCAACCGTGACGTTGGCCCAAAGGGACATGTGAGGGTTGGCCTGTGGCGTTGGCACGTGGAAACAGTTGGGTTTTGGTCCCACCGTGGCGTTGGCCCGTGGGTAAATTGGAGGTTAGCCCGTGGCTTTGGCCCGTGGGTAAATTTGGGAGTAGGTCCGTGGTTTTGGCCCGTGGGAAAATTCGTGGTTTGATCCTGCCAGTGGGGTGCGAATGAGAGGGTTGGGCCTGAAATTTGTGGGTTGGCCCACCTCGTAGGAGCTCTTATCGGATGAGAGAGAGATACGATACGATACGATAGATACGATACGATACGATACGATACGATACGGATACGATACGATACGATACGACGATCGATGCGATGCGATGCGAGATGCGATGCGATGCGATGCGATGCGATGCGATGCGTGCGATGCGATGCGATGCGATGCGGATGCGATGCTGCGATGGTGCGATGCGTGATGCGATGCGTGCGATGCGATGCGATGCGATGCGTGCGATGCGATGCGATGCGATGCGATGCGTGCGATGCGATGCGATGCGTGCGATGCGATGCGATGCGATGCGATGCGATGCGATGCGATGCGATGCGATGCGGATGCGATGCGATGCGATGCGATGCGTCGATGCGATGCGATGATGCGATGCGATGCGATGCGATGCGATGCGATGCGATGCGTGCGATGCGATGCGATGCGATGCGATGCGATGCGATGCGATGCGATGCGATGCGATGCGATGCGATGCGATGCGATGCGATGCGATGCGATGCGATGCGATGCGATGCGATTGCGATGCGATCGATGCGATGCGATGCGATGCGATGCGATGCGATGCGATGCGATGTGCGATGCGATGCGATGCGATGCGATGCGATGCGATGCGATGGATGCGATGCGATGCGATGCGATGTGTGCGATGCGATGCGATGCGATGCGATGCGATGCTCGATGCGATGCGATGCGATGCGTGCGATGCGATGCGGATGCGATGCGATGCGATGCGATGCGATGCGATGCGATGCGATGCGATGCGATGCGATGCGATGCGATGCGATGCGATGCGATGCGATGCGATGCGATGCGATGCGATGCGTGATGCGATGCGATGCGATGCGATGCGATGCGATGCGATGCGTATGCGATGCGATGCGATGCGATGCGATGCGATGCGATGCGATGCGATGCGATGCGATGCGATGCGATGCGATGCGATGCGATGCGTGCGATGCGATGCGATGATGCGATGCGATGCGATGCGATGCGATGCGATGCGATGCGATGCGATGCGATGCGATGCGATGCGATGCGATGCGATGCGATGCGATGCGATGCGATGCGATGCGATGCGATGCGATGCGATGCGATGCGATGCGATGCGATGCGATGCGATGCGATGCGATGCGATGCGATGCGATGCGATGCGATGCGATGCGATGCGATGCGATGCGATGCGATGCGATGCGATGCGATGCGATGCGATGCGATGCGATGCGATGCGATGCGATGCGATGCGATGCGATGCGATGCGATGCGATGCGATGCGATGCGATGCGATGCGATGCGATGCGATGCGATGCGATGCGATGCGATGCGATGCGATGCGATGCGATGCGATGCGATGCGATGCGATGCGATGCGATGCGATGCGATGCGATGCGATGCGATGCGATGCGATGCGATGCGATGCGATGCGATGCGATGCGATGCGATGCGATGCGATGCGATGCGATGCGATGCGATGCGATGCGATGCGATGCGATGCGAGGCGAGGCGAGGCGAGGCGAGGCGAGGCGATGCGATGCGATGCGATGCGATGCGATGCGATGCGATGCGATTCGATACGATACGATACCATCATTCAATCAATCAATTTTTTCATTTGCTTATTATCAGTACAATAGATTTAGCATCGTCAAGGTAAGTAAATACAGTACAAAACAGACACATTAAAGAGGCAAAGTATTATACAGTAAAAAAACAGACACATCAAAAAGGCAAAGTATTAAAACTTGCAGTTGAGAAATTCACTGACGTCATAAGGGCAGAGATCAACCAGTAGCCCTTTTATACTTTTTCTGAATTTATTCATTTGTAAATTCCTTATATATGGTGGTAGATGGTTGGAGAGCCTTATCGCCACAGTGAGGAAGCTTTTTTGAGTAATTGCCAGTCGGTGCTGTGGCATAAGAAGATTGTGGCCATTTCTGGTCAGATATTCATGGTTGTGATTAACTTTAGGGGTGTTATTCTGTGTTTTGATATAGACGAGACATTGAAATATGTATAGAGCCGCAATGGTGAGTATATTAAATTCTTTAAATGGAGGTCTACTGCTGTCAGTCCGTTTTCCCCTTCTCAGGATTCTAATAGCCGTTTTTTGTAGAATAAATACCCTTTCCCAATCAGTTGAAAGTCCCCAGAAAACCAATCCGTATGACAGCTTAGACTGAAATAACCCCATGTGAGCAGCTCTCGAAACATAAAAAGGAACAAATTCATTGATTCTACGAAGCAGGTGAAGAGTGCTGGACAGCTTAGTAGAGAGATCTTTGATGTGGTCTTTCCAATAAAGTTTTTGATCCAGTATTACCCCCAAAAACGAAGTACATATTCTGCAAAAATGTAAATATATTCTGAAACTGACTAATATGGAGATTTCTTATTTTTCAGATGACTATCTGAAACAAGTTTATTCATTTAGGAATCGTGATATTTTGTTGTATTTTGGAGATTCCAGAGAATTTATTTCTGTTTCACTCTTTGAAAAAGCAGCTCTAAAGTCACACACTAGTAAGTCTAGACTGACTTGGGACTACAAACTCTCCCTAAGACAACTGGCTACGAATAATCAGGTTAATCTGATGTGGGTGCAAAGAAATCAAAGGCAATGCGGAAGCGCACAGCCTTGGAAGGCGCGAATACCCAATTTTCTGGCCCAGAACCCTTCTGTGATATTTTCAAAGCCCACATCAAGAAAGAGTTTCGGGCTGGGAAGCTGACAAAATTGAAACCCACTGGAATAAGGTTCCAGGGCAAAGACAAGCGAAAAAGCTTTTGAGCTTATCGTCAAAGAAAGCTGAACAGCTTTTCGAGTTGGACAAGCAAGACTTGAAACTGGTACTGCTTACCGGACATTGTCCTCTGAGGTATCACCTCAAAAAACTGGAAAGATCAGACAGTGAACTGTGCCGTTACTGCGAGAATTTCTCTGAAACTGCAGAACACCTCTGCTCTACTCTGCTCTGCGACTACCAAGTGCTGTTTGGCAAAAGGTTTGAGTTCCTCGAAGGAGTTTTACTAACGCCCTCATCCACCAGGAACTTAGCTCCCTGGAAACTGATACGCTTTGCAGGGAATCTCGGAATCCCGGGTCTTGAATAGGTGAATGTACAAAAGACCTCACAGGTCGAAGTACGGAGGGGCTGAAGAGTCATATCAACCCCCCTATAATCTACTCCTTTGAAATGTATTTACTTACGAATCTTTCGGAAATTATTAATTTGTTTTTATATGTATACAGCGTACTATTTCTGTAAGCTCAATCAGTTTTTTTCCCGAATCTTGTCTGTATTCATTGTCACGAATACACTACCTCCACAGCAACAATATGTACAGTGGTAACAACAGCAAGCTGGTGAGTACCTTACCCTACCCCACACTATGGGAATCTAGTTAAGCTGGATCAACGCGCTAGGTTATCCTGCTACCGAATCATTTCAGCCACGGTGGGTCCGCCTGATGAGGCTACTGGCTCTGGGATGTCAGTACCCGAGAGAGTAAATGCGCCGTTTCCCGCCAAGTCAGCAAGGAATACAATCATCAGTGCCCAAAGGACTTCCCCGTCTCTACCGAATACGGTATGTTTTTCATTAGTCAACTATCTATCACCCTGCTTCCCAGAGTCCAACACCTTGTGGCGAGGCAACGGCAAGCCTATGGGGAGGTCCTCTTCCCCTGGATACCCATGTCAACTGGAGAATTCCAATATCAGCAAGATTTCTCTCCGCCTCTTGCTTTCTTTCAAAAGCTACTAGGTATGCTACCATGTTAACTGAGAGGGGAAATGGACTTTACCCAGCTATGTCTGGGATCGTCACAAGTATTACCCCCTGTCGGCCTAGACACATGGCGGGCCTAGGCCCCACACTTCTTCCTCAGTTGATTTCATGGAAAATTGAATAGATGAATTTTGATTAGCAAGGGATTAATTTTCCGAAGAGAAGGACGTCATATTAACTAGAGATTGATTCTCTCAATTAGTAATACCATAACAGGTAAGTGATGAGATAAGGGAAATTTTTGTTGTGGTTATCTACCTAAGAGAGCACAAAAAAAAAATATGATGACAACATAAACGATTCCAAAACCCAGTTTTCTGTGAATTTTATGAATCGTTGGATGATCATATCATTTTCTACATTTTTCCAATATTCAATAGTTTTCGAGTGGTAAATTTCAAATAATTCGAAGAACTCTGGAAATTTCATAGTCTGTAGGGATCGGGAATGTGTATTCTTGTTGTATCTGTCATATTTTTGTTGCTATAATGAAACACCATCTGTTATTATCATATCATCCATGACTGGTCCCCAGCAATTATAATATTTTTTATGTGTAGTTATACATATAATGGAAGTGAAAGAAGACATCACCCTATGGGCTAATCATTTGGAGACATCAGAAAATACTTAATTGAGGCAACAAAACTGAATAATTACAATAATAGGATTAATCAAATGATTTCATTTATATAACCATAATTTATTACTATTAGGATTATTTACTATTATATTAATTATATATCAAGGATGACGGGATATTGTTCGAGAAAAAACTCATCAGGGTTTACATACTATGAAATTAACTTCAGAAGTATTTTTTTTTATTTCCTTACTTTGAGGATTTTTCCATAATTCATTACAGAAATAAAATAATTAATAAAAAACCTTTTTAAAGACAAGCTTTTCTTCAAATGCACTAAAAAGTAAAAAATAATTGCTTTGGATGTGTGCGTAGGTTATTCCGTGACTCATAGATTCAATTCAATACGTACGCCCCAATTTTTGTTAAAGCATCGTTATTATGAGGCCTTTTTTTCCTGTTTGTTCTTGTTAAGCCCTGGCTTATACAGGGTGTTGTGAAAACCACACACCTGACCAACCAATGTTAAAGACCAGACTACAGGATGTTATGACTCAATACACCACACCTGTAATACCAGACATTATTCGTTAGATTGGAAAAAACAGTATTAAAAGCATCGACTATCTGAATATAGTCGAACCGGATATGATATATGGAGCGGTCGACATATATCAATTTCCTTCCTTTCAATACCAGGATTTGGGTTGTTTATCCAGGAAGTACTACCGTTCAGGAGGATTCGAAACACAATAATTACCCAAGAAATAATAAAAATGCACTCATAGAAATAGTAGAATGTACATATATATTTAGTAAAAATTTGACACAATTATTTCCTTCGTTGTATAGACGAATAATATGAAACAATATTCATACAACGAAAACGAGTGTAGCTTACTGGCAGTTAATTTTACCGTTGGCTACAAATTCGAATTAGTTTTACTAAAGACAATCTTGATATCAATTGCCACAAACGGCTAGAAATAATTCTATTTTGAGATCTTTGTTACTTGAAACTATGGAGATACTTTTACAGACACATGCACATCAAAAAAAAGGTTGGGTTTGCCATACACATAAATATAGAAAAACTTACATATCTCACCCTGTTTCACACTTATTCACTGGAGTAGGTTTTCAAACGACAATTAGTTTTGATTTTATTATTATTTCGAATAATTCCGCGTCCATTGGTTATTTTATTTTATTCGCCCAGTATATTAGTATAGCGCGATATGGCTATGGTTTTTCTAAGAGATCGTGAACTATCGAATTGCGGACTCCCGTTGTCTTATCTCTGTTTTTCCACTTGAAGCGTTCAATATTTGGTTTGTAGTTGCTTAGTTTGATGTTTTCTGACGTTCACTACATTGATTGGAAACTCTCATCATTATTGTACAATACTGTGATTCGATGGACTTCTGAACCTCACTTTTGAGAGAAACGTATTACCGGAGTAACGACTATGATACTCGGCTACTGTTCTAAGATTGAATGACTTATAACCTCATTTCTGAACGTACTTGCTTGACTTCTGAAAACCGAATGATTGTTTTGATATGAAAACTCGCGCTTTTTATACTATTCAACCCCATCTCGCGTCATGCGTTTAATTGGTTTCTTTTCAAAATGAATCATGGTCATAAAAAGTAATGGCTTTGTTTTGTTCATTGCACGCATTGATAAATACAATAAAATTTTAATGAGTTAATTTTATGGCTGTCATTATCTATAGATTTATCGCGTCTTTTCTGTATTTTGATTCAATAAACAACGTTTTATGAGACATGATGTCAACAATTTTGATAGTTATGACTGTGTTTCGGCGATATATCGATCCGCGGACTTAAATAGCCATATAAATGAAGGATTTTATTAGGATTTCTTGATTGCCTTTCTTATTTTTAAATGAAGTACTATTTTTAATGAGCTTATACCATATACCATATACCATATCAGCTTGTTTTCGTGTGAATGAATTTTATCTCTCCGATTGAATTGGTTTTTCTCGCTATTAAGATCATAGTGAAGAATATTGTGTAGCCCCTTCAGAAATGAGGATTTCTTCTGTAATCATTCTGAACCATCCAGTCCTTCAATGAGGAGACTATCTAGAGATTAACTCATTCGCCATCTTGGAGTTGCCTTCTTCAATTCATGAATTTCAACTGAAAATCAATAATCTTCGACCCAATTCGTAATCTCCGACCCCAAAAACCCCGAAATACCAATTTTGAATCGAATCGGGCCGACATCGAGTCGTGCCGACACACCAATTTTGAATCGAATCTTGGCCATCTTGGGTTTGTTGATCAAAAATCCTTAATCTCTGACCCCGAAAACCCCCACATACCAATTTTAAATAGAATCAGACCATAAACACAGAGATTATCGGCCATCGTGGAGCCACCATTTTGATTTTATGAATTTTGAAGAAACAATCCTAATCTTCGACCATGAAAACTCCCACATACCAATTTGAATCGAGTTGGACCATAAAACTGCATCTCGTCCGCCATCTTGAAGCGCCATTTTGTTTTTTCCTCTAACAGTAATTCCATGAGCTGCCATTTCAATTTTATATATTTTGACAAAAAATTCATAATCTTCGACTCCGAAAACCCCCACATACTAATTTTGGAATCAAATCGGACCATAATCACAAAACTTGTCCGCCATCTTGAATTTTTTTATTTTGACAGACATTTCACATTTTCCGTCCCTGAAAACTCCCACATACCAATTTTGAATCGAACCGTACCATAATCACAAAACTTGTTCGTCATCTTGGAGCCGTCATTTTTTTCCCAACGAAAATTTCATAATGCATTGTCACCGGAATCATGATCACCTGCCGAATTTCAGTTCAATCGGATGGCGGCAAGTGTTCCAAAAATGGATTACAAATTTCGAACCGGAAAGAATGACAGCATATGAACGAGTTAAATAAAAATGTGTAATAAAACATGGCAACAGCGCTGGAGGCCGTATCGTGCTGAGTATGAAAGATATCATGCAAATTGGACGCAGTATCATACTAAATATGAAAACAAACTATTCAGCGGACGTGATAATGATATGACGGTGAAAGGACGCAATATTATATAGGAATACTTTTTTTTATTTTTGAAGTTTTTGATAATCTGAAACCAGCTTTGAGTAGGATTTTTTGTGTAGAACCAGTATACTCTATCAGAATTGACCTAGATAGCGTATTTCTGGTGGACGCAGTAACGTACGCTTCCTGAAAGGACGCAGTATTGTAGGCAAGATGATATATATATATATATATATATATATATATATATATATATATATATATATATATATATATCGTTGTATATATTACCCCCATTTAAATGTGCCAGACCGTTTTCTTCCAGGAAAAAATAATTGTATTACGAAAATTGTTGTGACAAATCTTATTGAATATACCAGTTGATTTAATACCTTTTACACACTGTGTTTACATTGAAAAAAAAAACCTTTCTATTTCCTTTAAAGTATTGAAGTTACGCAACAGACGTATTCAGTCAAGTTGTAGAAAAAGAAAATTTGTAAAAAAAAAACAAACTAAGACATTTTTATCTCTATTCCTCTTTGGGAGACATAAAAGCAATCGGCGTTCAGTATCCAAAAATTGTACTTGAAGCCTACAGTATTTTGTAAAGATTCAAAAAGTGTCGAAATACCAGACCCCTGGACATTCCGTATCTCCATCTGTAGCTACCCTAGTGCGTGGAGAAAACCACTATTAAATCTGGCGCCCGAGATTTGAAATAAAGAAAGGAAAATATTTCCTGCCTAAAATTCTGGCGTCATAAATAACGTGATTTTCTAGGAGTTTGAGGGGTTATTAAAACAGACCCTAGTGAGTTTGAGGGTTATTAAAAGAGACCCTAGTGATTTTCTAGGAATTTCATTCATTTCACTTGTTTCGAGTTTATTGGAATTTATGCTGGATATATAAAAAGATTGAAAATTGTTATAATTTCCGTGGTGTGTAAATTGAAATTTATCAGTTAAATTTGAATAGAAATAATTTTCATTGTATTCCTTGCGGATTTCCATATTCAACAGATAATGCTAACACGATAAATAATTGAAAAGTGATTTAATTTCGGATTTATTTTGAATTGAAGAACAGCGACTTTATTTTTCGCGATTCCAAGTGCACAGTACAATTTATTTACTCCGTACCGGAGATAAAAAACAAACGCTTTTTATCAAATATATATTCTCGTGCCCGAAGTTGCGTGGAGAGAGATTTTACAGATCAGTTTTCGCTGGTGTATTGGCCGGTGATGAAATTGTACACCTGTTTGAATAATAATAATTATCTTGCAATTTTGAGATAATTCTTGGTATTTTTCCGTGCATGAAATTGGATTGAAATTCAAATTGATTTTCGATATCAAGTGGAAAAGTGGAATATCCACAAAAGTTTTTTTGGTATTCGAGATATCGAGCACAGATTCTGGGCGTACCGGCTATGGTTTTTTTTGTAATTCTTCTCTCCAGGTGTAGAAAACAATAAATTGTTTTTATTGAGTACTTGATCGTCGTTGAGGATTATTTTTTTTGTTGGGTGTTATCTGGATATGGTAACGACCCTTCGATAGGAACAGAGATTATTTTGTTTTTTATTGAATACTGATTTACTTGGAGAAATATGTTTTTGTTGGGTGTTATTTCGATATGATAAAACGACCTTTCAAAACCGAATTAATCCTTATTGGAAAATATTTTGTTGATTTGAATTTTTTTTTTTATTATTTTCCATTGATAGACTAAGGTGGTCTATAGATAGACAATTTTTGGTTTACGATTATTTTTGAGCCCTCCCAGTGTACCCTATTACAGTGGCGTCTTTCTCAAATTATATACGGAGTGTGTAGAAGTTTTGTTGTGGCTTTCAAATTATTTGAAAGGTTGAACAATATTGATAAGATAGACGTTGGGTTGAATTTTTTTATTTCTGTTGATACCTCGCTACGAAATATTTCAAAATGCCTGGTACTGGTGTTTCTTTGGATCGTGAGGAGTTGCAGGGAGCGACTGGATTTGATGAAGGTTTAACTGGATTTCGAGATAATCCTGCAGGGGGCGATTCTCTGGAAAGGGAGTTAGGCTCTGATGATTTTTTGGCTCCACCGGGAGTGAATGCCGGATGGATATATGGGCTTAAGAAACCAGAGTTGATGGAACTAGCCTCCAGTTTACAAATTAATCGGAAGGCACCGTTATTGAATTAAGACGAAGGCTCATTTGGCACTTAGTAGAGTTGCCTAAAGCTCGGGAAATGAGTACCAGCCCTAACGAAGGAACTGGGACGTATTTTCTAACTATGTGCCGACAATATGCCGGAACTGTTCCAAGGAGGGATTTTGACTATTTACCCCCACCTCAAACAAACATTCCGAACCCATGGAGGAGTTCTGGACTGCTACCACCTATACCCGAAGAAAGCATACCAACTTTTCAAGGGATGGGGTTACGAGGAATTACTAGCACAAATTCGGTGATCACACATACGACGACGATGTCCGGAGTACGCAGTACAATGGCACCCTGTGTGGCACCTGGTTTGCAGGCTCCCAGTTCGATTCCAACGAGTATTTCGGCACCACTGGGAAGACACTTACCAACCCTTCCACCAACTGTACCCTCAGGAATCGCTGTGGGCCATCCTGGATATCCCATTGCGTTGAAAACACATAGATGGAATGTAAAGTTCAATGGCCAAAATGACGGTACCAAAAAATTTCGGAACGGAAAATATCCCGAAACATCGATTGTTGACGGCTCTCCAGAATTATTATATGGAAAGGCACTATTGTGGTATCGCAGCAACAAGGTTACTGGAATGATTGGGAAAACTTTCAGGAAACGTTTCGGATGGCGTTCTATCCGGTACATTATCAGGAGGATTTGGAATTGGAAATTAGCCGTCGAATACAAAGATGTTCCGAGTCTGCTATTGATTATATCATTGACCTACAGACTCTTATACGTCGACATGGGGGATTAACCACGACACAAGAAACCCTCCGACTATATAGAAATTTATTGCCGGAGTTCCAGCAATATATACGGAGAAGTGATATTTGGAATACCCCCTCCCTTGGTGTCCAAGATTATGGAGTGTGAAAATTTACGAGAGGAGATAAGACAGAGTGAACGGCCTCAACCCGCTTTGAGACATTCAGTCTCGTTTAACTGGGAACGCTCTCAAACCTCTACGAGGCATTTAATCTCTTCTAAACGTTACATCAGATCAACAATGAACACACAAAATGCTCCGTCATCCCCCAAAAGGTCCGTCTAGACATCCTCCATTTGAACATGGGGAAACAATCCCGTCGAGTACCATGAAACAGAACATCCATCTCGGAAGTGTGGCGAATTGGGACATTGGCAGAATGCATGTTCAGCGACTGTTCTGCTTTCAATGCGGAAGAAACGGAATAATGTCCCGACATTGCCCTTGCGAGAATTCGTTGAAAAATCGCCCAGAAGCAGGTACTGCACGAGTACAGACACATATCCAGGAAAAGGCTGTGATACCAAAATCTACTGATAACCGTCCATTTGTCATTATTACTATTGGAGAATCGCGCTTTTATGCGTTACTAGACACCGGCGCTACCAGATCCTTTGATAGTGAGGCAGTAGGAAATTGCTGCATTTATCTTTTTGGTTTGGAACCAAGTAGTCAGACCAGGATTCAGCCCCGTCAAGCGGATGGTATGTTCTGCACCATCACTCAAGCGTTTTCGCCCCAGATGACTGTAGGACAGAAAAGCTTAGTACATGAGCTGCTGATACTTCTGCACCTGACCGTGGATATTATCTTAGGGATGGATATTTTGAGTAACAAGTTCCGAATTGACTTAGCCAGTAATACAGTATTTCTCAATGGGAGAGATGTATCGTGCAAAGAATCCCAGCCCCTTATGTATTTGCACGTTTCTGAAGGAATAGTGGAACCTATACCATCGAATCCTTTTCCGAAAGAGCAAAGGATACCACTGACGTTGATACTGCTAAGCCCGCCTCCCATAGAGGAAACCGTTGCCGGGAGTCCAGAAGGAGGACAAGCCCAGAAAACAGATTTCGAAACCAATCGTTCTCGTTCTTCTCAAAAAGAAAGACTTGTCTGTCAACGCAGACCAGCTGTTGAAGATAGTGTGTTATTTTGTTGTAATTTGTGTTCACTTTGTATATAGGAAAAATAATGTTAATCAGTAATTGTCAATTTTGATAGAGGTCAAATTTGTATTGAACGTTTTTTAATATATCTGCAAGTTATTAGTAGAATTCCCGTTTAATTCCATATTATATCCTTCATAAGACGTATTCAGACACTGGGTAGGTGATTCTCGAATATCTAACATTTGGCGACCGTGACAGGACCCCGACTATGGAAAATGTGAAGAAGATACTTGCAGTGCAAAGAAGTTCATTTGACCATACTTTTGACGATGTTTTGAAATTGTTCAACGAAACAGTCTTGGATAAGATTAAAATATCTAGTAGAATCAGTCTTCTAGAACAGAAAATCGAGATTTTGATGGATTTACACAAACAGGTTTTAGATTTTCTGTTGGACGATGATAATGCTTTGCAAAAGGAGATCTCAAAAGCCGACGATTATTCTGCAAAGTATTATGAGGTGAAACTTATGGCTGACAATATCTCAAACAAAGATTTCATCGCAGATAATCTATCTCAGTGTTCTAGTAACTCTAAAAGAAAACTAAAGTTACCGAAGATAGAATTCAAAAAGTTAGGTGGTGAAATAAGAGACTGGCTTTCTTTTTGGAGCCAATTTGAGAGAGTTGACAGTGATGAACTCATTGCTCCAGAAGATGAGTTCCAATATTTGATTCAAGCTACAATACCTAATTCGAAAGCTCGTCAGCTTGTTGATAGCTACCCTCCCAATGCAGGAAATTACCCTATGGTAATTGAAAGCTTCAAAAACAGATTTGGGGGAAAAGATCTTCTGGTAGAATTCTATGTGCGTGAATTGCTGAAGCTAGTACTTAATAATATTTCAAACAAAAATAGACTAAGTTTTCTTTACGACAAAATGGAATGCCAGTTACGTGCTTTAGAGACTCTCGGTGTGAACTCAGAAACTTGTGCGGCAATGTTATATCCTCTAGTGGAGTCTTGTCTTCCTGAAGATCTCATACGAGTATGGCAGAGAATCAGCTTTTACGATACTGAATCTACTCTCAAGGATCGCCTAGACAAATTGATGAATTTTCTCCGAAAAGAGGTTTTATCAACAATCAACAATAAGTCTTCTAGACTTCGAGGCCCCAGCAGGATGTTCCTTACCATCCCTCCTGGATCCAGTCGTTACAGGCAAGGTTGCCCGTACTAGACTAGTAACTTATCCAAGTCAACCAGTGAACAGTGTTTTCACTGTAGTGGTGTAAGACATTCATTTAGTTAGGAATTTAGAATTAGTGATGGATTAAACACTGATTCTACAGTGTTCCTCAAAAAGGAAAAACAAATTATAACTAGGTTCAATTTTTTCTCCGCAAGTAGGGGGAGAATGTAACGAAGCATTTTTTAAAAGCTCCGTCACTGAGAACGGCTAAAGAATATTCAATCTAACTTTGGTACGTCCCTTCCTATTTGGGGTTTCTATTGGTTCCGGTCTGGCAAAATATTTCATTCCCTGTTAGAAATTAAGGTGAATACCCAAAGCTACTGGCATTCACGTCAACATCATGCATAAAACATAATAGAGTTGTTCTCTAGATCTTATAAAAAGGGTGATAGTTTTTGTAAAAAAACGAGAAAGAAATGAAGATCGCGATGGGAAAAACCAAATCGTTTATTGTATCAGGCACGACATCATCCTTCAGATTTTCGGTCCAGTTTCATTCAGTTCATCGGACAAAAAACCGCGCCTTTCTTACTGGGCTTTTTCGTCTAGTTTGGTCATACATTCGAGATCTATGAAAAGGCACTATGAAGCTCTCATCGGGGCTTGTTCTTGTTGTTGTTCCGTGAGACTTGTGACTTGTTACTTGTTGCTCGTTGCCTGTTGTGCTTCGAAGTCCGGTTCAAAGTTGAGTAAGAGTAAAAGTGTAAGAGTGTGAAAAGAGATTCGAGGTCCAGAAGCGTTGAGGTATCCGTAAGTGGAAATAGTGAACAACTTGTATTTGAGCTGAAGCACTCGAAGTTGATTATTTCTACATTTATTATTATTCCATTTGATTCAATTATTTTGCCGGGGGTTTAAATATTATCACTTGCATTATTATTATTCCATTTGATTGATTATTTGTCGTGGAATTTACAGTTTAGTTCGGCCAAAGTATTCTTTCTTTGATTTAATTCGTTACCTGAGAAGTTGAATATATTTTCTGCATCATTATAATTTCCTCTATTAGAGCATTTGCCGAAACGTTTGAGGTGGTCAGAAGACTACAAAGTGAATATTGATTTATTTTATTTTTGGGTGGTACAATAGAACTTTTCGTGAAATCGATTGATTGTTGAATTTAGGGTAGTATTGACATTTAAGTCAATTGTTGATTGGATTACGGGTAAAATATATTATTTATTTGCCAAATTGAACAATATGAAGAGACAATTTCATTTTGTGTCCCCGCGGAAAGCAATTCTCACATAAGCTCTGGCAGGTGTTTTATTTTTCTTGTCAAGGGAAATCTTTCATAAATAGTTTTTTTATTTGCCCTTCATTATAATTATTAAGTTATGTTTTCAGTTATTTGAGTTCAGGGAAAACGTCGAATACAAACAACTGACGCGATTGTTTACATCACTTCAATCAGTGAATTTGAATTTTATATTGTCTTAAGTTCGGGGAAAACGTCGAATTTAAGCAATTGACGTAGAAACCAATTAAATAACAATAATTCTTGTTTCCCGCTATCCCGATTCAGGCACTAACCAAATCGGAACATCGGCCGCGATAAATGCGCTGAATTGAAAGTTTATTTGTTCCTGAAAATACGTGCCGAGTAACACAAAATTCACGACTTGAGAAGGTGATTTGGGTAAATAAACGTTGTTGATTACATAAGGAGGAAATAAGTTATTTTATAACACGAAAACATGGTGATGCTTTGTCGTCTGTATTCACGCCCAGTTGTTGATATTGTTTAAGCTCAGGGAAATCGCCGAGCATAAACAATAGGAAAACAAAGCCAAAAATATAAATCTTGTCAACGAGGAAAGTCGTAGAAGAAAAGGGATATTTAAAGGAACAGAGAAAAAAAATATCACAACCGGGATTATCACAAACGTGAAGCTAAGGTCATATACAAGTGACACGTAGTATTCAATTTTTGTGTTAGGGTTAACAAGGGGAAATCGGGATGTTATAAGCCGCTTGCTCACAAATTGAAAAATCACTTTCTCAGTCAGTCAGATTACCGTGTTCGGGAAGAAACAGTTTTTGTTTGCTCTCAAGAGTAGTTCATTTTATTCCCTAAATTTCCGGGAAATTACTGTTCATTTGGCCAGTTATATATATATCGTGAGGGGAAATATCATTTCGATACTATTAGATTATTAGGTTTATAAATATATATATATATATATATATATATATATATATATTGTTATGTAATGTTAATATATAACAAGTTATCATGTTATAATTTCACCCCACACTTTGGGTGCCAATTTGTTATGCATTGATAAATTGAATAACAATAGTTGTTGTTATATAATGAAGATTGCTTATAATTTTTATGCTATTCTTTGTGAGCCAAATTGATATTATATAGATAGATATTTTCGCCCTGTATATGTATTGTATGCTGTTATAATAATTGCTAAATACGTCACTGTTCTCTCGTCACGCTGCTGCCAATTGTTATCACTTTTATAACCACGGCTAAGCAACAGTTGGTACGCCGGTTCAGGCAATAGAGCCACTAACCCCTGCTGTCTAATTTCAGTTTATTCAATTCATTGTTATGGTTGTTGATCATTGAAAGAAAACAAACAACAAAGTATCAAAGAGCAATCATTTCCTTTATTCAGGAAGACTTAACTTTACCTGGCCTACAAGAAATAATTTATTCTAATGTGAATCTACAAATATTCACGGATAATCATAAAAATCAAATCATGGATAGATAGACACAACCTCACTTTTTCCTTGAGAGTGAAGTTTTCTGTTATTGTTCAGAATAAAGTGAAATAAAGTTCTTCAGATGTGAAATACGTCATTTGTGAAATTGTTCAGGACCGGATGTGCACTATTGAAGTTTTTATACCTGGCCGGAAATGTCGGTGTTCAAGATATGCCCTGAAACTGGATCCCTTCTCACTCCAAGCTCTATCAGGAACTCCAATACCATAAATCAGGAACCATACATATGTAGAAATCAGCTTTGGAAACTTGGATATGTTGTATAATTAAGGTAATATTGGTTTTTTTCTTCTAATGTTGGAATTATTTCATTTTTCTCTTTCCCAAAATGTTGCGTGGCATTCCCTTGTAAATTTCTTTTTCGATCTTCTTTTTGTGGCTTTGTTTGTTGTCACCTAGCTACCAATTTTCCATCTTCTTTTTCATTTGAATTTTTGTATTCGCGCACCAAATTGTCACATTTCACTGTTTGGGTTCATCTTATATAATTTATATATACAACTATTTTTCCATTCTTATTACTATTTACAAATTTCAATAATAATTGCTTATGACACCACCCCGTTGTTATTTTCTCACAATTTCCAATTCTACATATCACCATCTATTCCCTGATTGGCTATTGTCATCAAGAAGTTTGCTGTTCTACCATTGGCTACTTTTAGTTATCTACAATTTCATATACTGTATGTTCCAAATTTATAAATGTGTTGATCACTTTTTATTCATGAAAATTTTGGAAATCTAGACTTTTTGTTGTCTCTTTATCAATTATGGGTTATAATTTAAATTATTGTTTTATAGTATTTTACATTTTTATCTATCCTATTATACATAGGCTTATAAATAAATAGAACTTCCAAAATTATGTAAAACAATCTCTTGAAACTAATAACTATTTAGTAATTATTCTTTTTGTGGGTTTTTTCCTTCTAAAACTTATAACTGGCATAACATAACATAACATATATATATATATATATATATATATATTTTTCTTCTTGTATTCTTGAACCATATATATATTATATTTCTGTAATTTTTTTTTTGGTTTTGGTTCACTTATAGGAATAAAACGTGGATGCAAATTTGGTACTATTTCATATTGCAATTTATTTTTTCATATAGAAAATATAACGTTTCGCTTAAGTACTTAAGCTTCATCAGATATTGTATCTAAAAAGGGTGAGAGTTGTTAGATCGTTTTTGTTGTGAAAAAAGATTATGTGTTATTACCTGTCAGCACAAATTCGGTTGGGTTAGGTTCGATGTTTTTGGACCCACAAGGATTTCAGTGTAGTGGGTTTCTTTCTTTGGTTTATTCATACTTGAATGGTATTGTTTTCACTGTGGTTGAGTAGTAAAAAGATAAACCAATTTTTTCGTTTATCATCGGATAGTTTGGAATTTTTCTGTTTTTCGATATTTAATATAGGAACGTTCGACATTGACATTAAAGACAGGGAATGACGTATCTCAAGATGGTTTCAGGAATTCCGTAGTTTAGTAGTGCCATCTATCTTCCATATTGGAACTAACTCAATAGTGTATTATGATGAGTATATATTGTGATAGAAGTTTCAACTGGTGTTTTAATTTGATATGAAGGAGTTGGTCGTGTTGTTTTTTATTTTATAGTCTATAATTTGAAAACCAACATCACGATATATCGTGGTACGATAGATGTAGATAATATATAGTAGCAAGGGGAGTAGACAGAAGTGGAAATCTAATTTAGATGATCTTGTGGTAAATTTTACTTAGTCCCTCAATATCCATTTTATCGTTTAAAGCATTTTGGTTCCGTTTTATATGGATCATCTCTAGAAATTCTCTTTTTTGGGTGTTTCTCTCTGTGGTAACTATAACGACACTAAAATCCTTACCACAGAGAGAAACACCCAAAAAAGAGAATTTCCAGAGATGATCCACATAAAACGGAACCAAAATGCTTTAAATGATAAAACGGATATTAAGGGACTAAGTAAAATTCACCACAAGATCATCTAAATTGCATTTCCACTTCTGTCTACTCCCCTTGCTACTATATATTATCTACATCTATCGAACCACGATATATCGTGATGTTGGTTTTCAAATTACAGACTATGTAATAAAAAACAACACCACCAACTCCTTCATATCGAATTAAAACACCAGTTGAAACTCCTATCACAATATATACTCATCATAATACACTATTGAGTTAGTTCCAATATGGAAGATAGATGGCAATACTAAACTACGAAATTCCTAAAACCATCTTGAGATACGTCATTCCCTGTCTTCCGTGTCGATGTCAAACGTTCCTATATTAAATATCGAAAAACAGAAAAATTCCAAAATATCTGATGATAAACGAAAAAATTGGTTTATTTTTTACTACTCAACCACAGTGAAAACAATACTATTCAAGAATGAATAAACCAAAGAAAGAAACCCACTACACTAAAATCCTTGTGGGTCCAAAAACATCGAACCTAACCCAACCGAATTTGTGCTGACAGGTAATAACACATAATCTATTTTCACAAGAAAAACGATCTAACACCTCTCACCCTTTTTAGATACAATATCTGATGAAGCTTAAGTATTCAAGCGAAACGTTATATTTTCTATATAAAAAAATTAATTGCAATATGAAATAGTACCAAATTTGCATCCACGTTTCATTTCTATAAGTGAACCAAAACCCAAAAAAAAATTCAGAAATATAATATATATATATATATATATATATATATATATATATATATATATATATATATATATATATCTTGTTTATATTACCCCCATTTGAATGTGCCAGACCGTTTTCTTTTAAGCAGAAATAATTGTATTACAAAATTTGTTGTGACAAATCTTATTGAATATACCAGTTAATTTAATACCTATTACACACTGTGTTCACATTGAGAAAAAAATCCTTTCTATTTCCTATAAAGTATTGAAGTTACGCAACAGACGTAACGCAACAGAAGTTATGCAACAAGTTGTAGAAAAAGAAATTTGTAAAGAGAAAAAAACAAACCAAGGCATTTCTATCTGTCACTTTGGGAGACATAAAAGCAATCGGCGTTCAGTATCCAAAAATTGTACTTAAAGCCTACAGTATTTTGTAAAGATTCTGAAAGTGCCAATACACCAAACCCCCAAACGTTCCGTATCTCCAACTGTAGCTATCCTAGTGCGTGGAGTAAACCACTATAAAATCTGGCGCCAGAGATTTGAAATAAAGAAAGGAAAATATTTCCTGCCTAAAATCTGGCGTCATAAATAACGTGATTTTCTAGGAGTTTGAGGGGTTATTGAAACAGACCCTAGTGAAACACGTCACAACATGAAACTTCCTCTTTTATCTGATTTCGTCTAGTTTTCAGATAATGTAGAGAATTGTAATGGGAGAGTTGGGGATGAAACCACCACCCTAGCTGTTATTTTGCATGAATCGCTATTCTGATTATGCAAACAGTGATGATATTCGTTGCCGGATATATTGTTTTTTATCTGATCCCATCTACTTTTCGAAATATTGAGGATATTGTATGTGAAACGAAGGGGGTAAACCCACCGTCCCGACGGTTGCATCGCATGTGCATCTTTGCTTGCACTAACACATGACACTTCCTCTTTCATCTGATCTCGTCTAGTTTTCTGATGATGGAGAGTATTATTATAAGAGAGTTGGGGATGAAACCACCACTCTGACCGTTATTTTGAATGAATCGCTTTTCTGATTTTGCATACAGTGATGATATCACTGCTTGAAATATTGTATTTCATCTGATCTCCTCTACTTTTAGAAACATTGAGAATATTGTATGAGACCCCCGACGGTTGCAAGCATGTGTCTCTATGCTTGCACTAACAGTATCAATACTATTGATCACATGAGACTTCCTCTTTTATCTGATCTCGTCTAGTTTTCTGATGATAGAGAGTATTGTAATAAGAGAGTAGGGGATGAAACCACCACTCTGACTGTTATTTTGAATGAATCGCTATTCTGATTATGCATACAGTGATGATATTCGTTGCCTGGGATATCGTATTTTATCTGATCTCATCTACGTTTCGAAATATTAAGAATATTGTATGTAAAATGTAAGGGGTAAAACCACCCTCCTGACGGTTGCATTGCATGTGTCTCTATACGTGCACTAACATTATCAATACTATTGATCACATGACACTTCTTCTTTCAACTGATCTCGTCTAGTTTCCTGATAATGTAGAGTATTGTAATGAGAGAGTTGGGGATGAAACCACCATCCTAGCTGTTATTTTGCATGAGTCGCTATTCTGATTATGCGTACAGTGATGATATTCGTTGCTTGATTAATTGTTTTTTATCTGGTTCTCTTTACTTTTCGTGATATTGAGAATATTGTATTTCCCGACGGTTGCATCGCATGTGTCTTCATGCTTGCACTAACAGTATCAATACTATTGTTTACATAACACTTCGTCTTTCATCTGATGATGATGATAGAGAGTATTGTAAAAAGAGAATTGGGAATAAAACCACTACCCTGACTGTTATTTCGCATGGATCGCTATTCTGATTATGCATACAGTGATGATATTCGTTGCCTGATATATTGTTTTCAATCCGATTTCATCTACTTTTCGATATATTGAGAATATTGAATGTGAAACGTAGGGGGTTGCATTGCATGTGCATATTTGCTTACACTTACAGTTGGAATACTATTGATCACATGACACTTCCTCTTTTATCTGATCTAATCTAGTTTTCTGATGATGGAGAGTATTGTTATAAGAGAGTTGGGGATGAAACCACCACTCTGACTGTTATTTTGAATGGATCGCTATTTTGATTATGCATAAGTTCCTTTCTCCACTTTTCGAAATATTGAGAGTATTGTATGAGAAACGAAGGGGGTAAAACCACCCTCTCGACGGTTGCATCGCATGTGTCTCTATGCTTGCACTAACAGTATCAATACTATTGATCACATAACACTCCGTCTTTCATCTGATCTCGTCTAGTTTTCTGATAATGGAGAGTATTGTTATAAGAGAGTTGGGGATGAAACCACTACCCTGACTGTTATTTTGCATGAATCGCTATTCTGATTATGCATACAGTGATGATATTCGTTGCCTGATATATTGTATTTAATCCGATCTCATCTACTTTTCGATATACTGAGAATATTTTATGGAAACGTAGGGGGTAAAACCACCCTCCCGACAGTTGCATCGCATGTGTCTCTATGCTTGCACTGACAGTATCAATACTTTTGATCACATGACACTTCGTCTTTCATTTGATCTTGCTAGTTTTCTGATAATGGAGAGTATTGAATGGAGAGAGTTGGGGATGATTTTAATTTGTATGCATACGTGATTATTTCGTTGCCCGAGATATTGTATATTATCTGATCTCGTCTACTTTCTGAAATATCGGGAATATTGTATGTGAGAAGTAGGGGGTGAAACCACCCTCCCGACGGTTGCAACGCACGTGTCTCTATGATTGCACTAACAGTATCAATACTGATTTATTGAAAATATAAACAGGATGTTCATAAAATCAGATGTGGAATCATCTGCGACTGAAAGATAAACTCTAGTAACTATCTTCCATCGTCAAGATAACCTCTTGTGGGGTATTCATGTTGAAAAGGGAAATACTCTCAATTGAATATTGATGGAAGTATTTTTTTGTGAATTGAAAAATCCACGATTAGAATGAAGTTATTTTTTGTGAATGTCTAACAGAAAACAGTTACTTCTCCGGCTGAAGCCACGCTGAACATTGAACTACATCTGATAGATATTCTGAAAAAGCCCTAACTCAAAAGAGAAAATCTGAAATTGAAAATTTGCATTCTTATTCAGATAGTTATTTGATTTTATATTCCAGTCTCAATTAAGAACTCATAAAGATGAATGAGGCAAAGAAGAATGTTTTCCAAAAGAGAGTTCTCACCAGAAAACATTCGTAACATTGACGCAGGAGAGACATCGCATTCACTAGGTTTTCAATACATTTTTGTCGACGAAAATCTATTTCACGCTTCCCCGATCATCAGGAAGACCGGAAGAAATGGAAAACACATTTTCAAGAAGCAATCTCACTTTGCAAAGATGGAAAACGTTCGAATCATTGCTTTTGGAGAGACACTTTGAAATTAGTGTTTTCTGACATTAAAACCTGTCATGGGGTATGATAGATTGATTTGTTGAAAATATAAACAGGATGTTCATAAAATCAGATTTGGTATCATCTGCGACTGAAAGATAAACTTTAGTCACTATCTTCCATCGTCAAGATAGCCTCTTGTGGGGTATTCATGTTGAAAGGATTTCATTGAATATTGATAGAAAGATTTTTTGTGAATTGAAAATCCACGATTAAATGAAGTTATTTTTTTGAATGTATAACAGAAAACTACTTTCCGGTATACACGCTGGACATTGAACTAATCTGATAGATATTCTGAAAGGCCTAACTCAACTGAAATTGAAAATTTGCATTTTCATTCAGATAGTTATTTGAATTTCTATTCCAGTCTTAATTAAGAACTCATAAAGATGAATGAGGTAGAGGAGAATGTTTTCCAAAAGAGCGTACTCACCAGAAATCATTCAATGTTACGAATTATTTCTGGTGAGTACTCTCTTTTGGAAAACATTCTTCTTTGCCCCATTCATCTTTATGAGTTCTTAATTAAGACTGGAATAGAAAATCAAATGACTATCTGAATGAAAATGCAAATTTTCAATTTCAGATTTTTTCTTTTGAGTTAGAGCCTTTTCAGAATATCTATCAGATGTAGTTCAATGTCCAGCGTGGCTTTAGCCGGGGAAGTAGTTGTTTTCTGTTAGACATTCACAAAAAATAACTTAATTTTAATCGTAGATTTTTCAATTCATAGAAAAATCCTTCTATCAATATTCAATTGAGAATGTTTTCCTCTTCAGTATCAATACCGCTGTTCACATGACACTTCGCCTTTCATCTGATCTCGTCTAGTTTTAAGGTTGTAATAGAGAGTTGGGGATGAAACCACCACACTGACTGTTATTTTGCATGAATCGCTATTCTGATGATGCATCCAGTGATGATATTCGTTGCCCGAGATATTGTATATTATCTGATCACGTCTACTTTTCGATATATTGAGAAAATTGTATGTGAGAAGTAGGGGGTGAACCCACCCTCTCGACGGTTGCAACGCATGTGTCTCTATGATTGCACTAACAGTATCAATACTGTTGATCACATGACATTTCGTCTTTCATTTGATCTCGTCTAGTTTTCTGATAATTGAGAGTATTATAATAAGAGAGTGGGGATGAAACCACCACCCCAACTGTTAGTTTGCATGAATCGCTATCCTGATGTTGCATTCAGTGATGATATTCGTTGCCTGCGATATTGTGTGTTATCTTATCTCATCTACTTCTCGAAATATTGAGAACATTGTATGTTAAGTGTAGGGGTAAAACCACCCCGTCGACGATTGAATCGCATGTGTCACTATGCTTGCAGTGACAGTATAAACACTTCTGATCACATGACACTTCGTATTTCATTTGATCTCGTCCAGTTTTGCAATCATTGAGAGTAAGCATCAATGGTGAAACCAGCCAATACGAGAATGTTTCCTATGGAGTCCCACAAGGTACTGTACTGGGACCATTATTGTTTACTATCTATATTAACGGCCTACTCGACATGAAAACACAAGGAAATATTCTGAGCTTTGCAGACGATACAGCCATACTATATAAATCCAATACATGGCCGGAACTGAAGGATCTTGTAGAAACTGATTTTCTGAAAATAGAAAAATGGTTTAGAGGTAATAAATTAACACTGAATTTTACAAAAACTAAATACTTGCCTTTCTGTTCCTACATGGACTACCAAATATGGGATCTATAAAAATAGGAGAAAGTTATGAAATACCAGAAGGGAAGTCGATGAAATATCTCGGCATCATAATAGACCGGCATTTGAGATGGAACCTGCAAATTGACAATATAGTAAAAAAATTGAGGGGAATGCTATACAAATTCAAATATATGAGAGATTTTCTGGATACCCCAAATTTGAGAATATTATATTTTGCATTAGTTGAATCGCAATTACAATACGGTATAGTGGGATGGGGTGGAGTAAGTGATAATTATTTGGAAAAATTGAATGTCTTACAAAAATATATAATGAAAATTATTTATCATAAGGTTCACACTTACCCAAGTGATAATTTGTTCAAAGAATCTAGTTTTCTCGATATCAGACAACTCTTCTGTTGGAATATTTTGAAAAATGTCAAAAAAGGAAATATCATCTTAGAACATCCAAACTACAGTTATAATACAAGAAATAAAAATAAAAGCGTAATACCGTGCTGTAACAAAACCATAGGTCAGCGGAATGCAACATACCTAGGACCTAGGTTATATAATATGGTACCGGATTACCTGAAGAATAACTATAACATGTCCAAATTCAAAAAAAGGTAAAAATGTGGATTGTGGAAAATGAGAGATCACTTTTTCATGAACTTGTTAATCAAAAAATGTATTAATGATTGAAACATCATTTATACCATTGGTAACAATATATGTATGTATATATATGTGTGTATATATATGTATATATATATATATATATATATATATATATATGTATATATGTATGTATATATATTTGTCTCGTCATGATGCATAAGTCTCAGTTACTCATCAATTTTGCTAGTTTGGTCTTTATTATTTTTTTTCCACAAAAACTTAGTGAATGTAGGTATATTAACACAATTTTAACATGGTGAATCTATTTTAATAAATATATCCATTTTTAACTGACATTATTGTAGGATTATTTTATATGATTTTAGCTTAGTTTTTTAACTGAAATTCTACATTTATTGTTGGATTATTTTATATAATTTTACCTTCGTTTTTAATTTTATTACATTTATTATATATATTTTTAGATATTTTTCAATTCAATAATCATTGATAGTGTCATTCCTATTCTTAACTGTAATCTATATTGTTCGTTCATTTACATATATTTATTTTGTTAATTTATATATTAAGTTATTCCTCAACTAACAAAAACCTTCATAATTTTTGTCTGTAATAATATTTCAATGTGTAGTAGCATATATAGTCACGCACAAGTAGTATAACAACTCATAGTTGTTATACACTTCTGTGACTCAACCATGTTTATTGCATTTCACCTGAGTGTAAACATTTTTTTATTTATGTCAATAAACATTATTATTATTGCAGAAGGATATTCAGGGATGGAACCACTACCCTGACTGCTAATTTGCATAAATCTTCATTCTGATTTTGCATAAGGTGATAATACTGGTTGCCTGAGATAATGTATCTTATCTGATCTCATGTACTTTTCAAAACCACCCTCTCGACGATTGAATCGCAGGTGTCGCTTGCAGTGACAGTAGTGATACTTTTGATCTAGGGACACTCCATATTTTACATGATCTCGTCCAATTTGCTAAATATGGAGAAGTTAGGGCTGGAACCATCACCCTGAGGGTTAATTTTCATGAATCGATATTTTTGTGGCGAATAAAGTAATCAGGTATATTCATTGCTCGAAACGTTATTTTTCATCCGATTCCATCTACTTTTCAAAATATAATCACCGAGCCAAGGGGTAGAAATACCCCATGCAAAACATACCCCAAGTTGACCCAGTATTCTTGATTACTGGAAGTGGTTATTAAATAATTTTTTCTGAGCGTCGTTTTCACAAAATATCAATTCATGAGCATTATTCACATGATCGACTTCATAAATCCATGCATGAAATTTAAATCTGAAGCTAACTTCAGCGACATTCGCACAAGTCGAAAAAAAAATACATGCAATAACATAATATTTTATACACCGAAGGAAAATAAACGCTATTTCAATGAGTCCAAGACGATAAAAAGCGGTGCACTGCTATACACTTCAACGGCCACTTGAAGTGGCTTTTTCCAGGAGTTAGTTGTAAGACATTTTTTTCACACTCTATAAAATCTTAAATAACTCAGCAATATTTCAAGTGTAATCAAATAATGCAATTCTTGGAAAAAAAATTACATCTTCGAGTGCTTGTAAGCGGTAGAATGTTCCGCTTGACACTTGTAAGCACATCTTTTGGCTTTGTACGATGTCAAATAACTATATTTTAGAAGCTCAAGTGTGATCAAATTGGCATTTTTTTATAACATGTTATAAATATTCCCTACAACAAAATTCTAAAGGTGCGTCCACTTTCAGTTATGTCCATAACTAAAATCGAAGAAAAATCGTCGTTAGGAATGTGATGAAATTGGCACATTTTCTCCGTCGCTCGCTCCCGGAATATTAGGTGTTTCTAAGAAATTGAGAGTCAAACCTCGGAAACAAATTTTCAATCTGGCGTGCAGGTATTGAATGAAAACGTACGTATTGTTGAAAAGCATTTATATTTACGGAATGTATATTATATATGAACGTAGTGAAAAAAAATTTGTGTTATTGCTTATAGTATTCATCAAAAGTTCACGTGATCAAAATCTGAATTTTTTGAAGTTTTTGAGTTTTGCCAAATTTCAGATACCAAATCATAAGAAGAGCAACTCTTGTTTTTTGTGGAGTGCAACGAATTTTTCTTTCCGTCCTAATATATTCAGTCGAATCAATTCACACTATTTTGCCGTCAGCTTATAAACCGTCAATAGTCTGCCAAATTTAAAACCTGTGCGAAGCTGTTACTCACGCTTCACTAACATAACATTTCAAAAATCATATTTGAGTAGGATGTTCGTTTTTTTTGCATAGGTAGCCTTTTGAATGGACAATAAACTGGGTTGATGTTAAAAAAAAACAGGGGAATCGGTGATTTAGTGAAAAGGAAAGATTTATCGCTTCTTGGAATTCAACCTTCAATTCAGGCGGTTGAGTTTTGATTTCTGGTGAGATTATGAGTTATTAATTTCAAATGAAGGCTAGTTGATTGATGGTCGAGTATATTTAAACTTACAACTGGACAATTGCCATAATTGCACCGCATGTATTTGTAGGTTACAATTTAAATTTTTCGTGTCTCGCAACATCCTGATTCATCTTTGAATTTGCAAGTGCCTAACCTATTCAATATTTCTGGCTGTGAATATCTGATGACATATTTTTTGGATTCAATCAGATTTGATTGTGAAATTCAGATGAATTTCTTTCATGAGTTTTCAGGTTAATGATTCAATCAGTGGATTTTTCCATATTGTACTGTTTTCTTTTGAATTTTGTACTTTCAATTGAATTGAATTTCGTAATATTTCATAATTTCACTCAGTTCAACCACATTTGATTTTTCCCAAGTAACTCATGTACTTGAGCTATTGCGCATGCCTCTCTTGCTGAAATAGTACTTTCGAGTTAGGCAATTGACTCGACGTCCTACGTTTTTTTTTTGTGAAAACAGTTCCTACGCTGGTCACATTTCAGGTTCAAAATAATTGTCATCTTTGAGTGGAGGAGTGACTACCTAATCGACGAGGATTCCAACCACTAAAAAGCTGAATCGGCTATTCTGGGAAATTTGAGCGATTCTCCTTCTAGGACAGCATCCTCAGGTAAGCATTCGTTTTTTTCATTATAATCTCTAACTTATCACAGAGTACTCGATCTCACCGTATCGGTTGCTTTTCTCAAGTCTTAATTCTTGATTCGATTTTGATGAGTTTCATTTGGTCGTTAACTCAACCAATTAACGATGCTAGACCTATCTTGAAAATCTGCCAGAAATCAATCCGCTCACCGATCACTTCCTTCGTACCGAAGAGATATCGAGCACATACGTGCTGCAGGACGACTTATCAATCTCCAGAGAGTTTATTTGAGATAATTTGAGAGAAATATCGGGCTTACCTTTCAGAAAGGGGATTGGCCACCCTCTATATCGATATATATATATATATATGAATGTATATATATATATATATATATATATATATATAGAAGAAGGGTAGTCTCGTGACTGGACTAGTTGAAAATAACTATGAATTTGAAATATATATATATAGAAGAAGGGTAGTCTCGTGACTCTAATCACCATTTTGTGATTGGGGAACTTTTCAAAATCATATCACTATGAAGCACTACTAGTAATATATATGAAAATTAAACAATTGTAAAAGCACATATTGTTTAGGAACATAATTTAAACAATTTAAAATTTGACAGGACAATTACCACATGGTTAAAGCATGACTGTCCATATATATTACTAGTAGTGCTTCATGGTGATATGATTCTGAAAAGTTCCTCAATCACAAAATGGTGATTAGATCGCTGTCTTCACTTGACCTCACCTTACTGTCTTGATAATGAAAATAAACATTTTCGAAAGCTCGACAAAATAAGAAAGAGTTTTTCTGTTTTCACTGGCCATTAAATTTGACTGCAACCTCAAGGAATATCCTTTCTACTAAGTTTATTTCAAATTCATAGTTTATATATATATATATATATATATATATATATATATATATATTTTATATATATATATATATATATATATATATATATGAATGTATAAGCACATATATGTGTATCTCCAGGTATTTTTATCTATCGGGCATTCTCTTAAACATTTATCTTAATTCGAGAGTTTGATCGTACCCACTTTTAAGAAGTGTGGTCGCACTCTCAGTATAGTTTCAGAACACTATATTTTTTCTCTAGAAATTAACTTGAAATATTTTTGATTTCAGAACACTATATTTTCTCTCCGGAAAAATACCAAAATATTTTGATTACTTGAAACTATACTTTTCCTCTGGAAAATTTCCACTTAATTTTTTTGCTATCAAATACTATATTTTTCTTTGGAACCAATGTTCGGCCCTCGTTCACGAGATATCTCTATTCCTCTCCATTCCAGGATTTATTTTTTCCCCATTCAACTACCTTTCACTATTTTTACTGTGTACTCTTCTAGTGCATTTCAATGAATTATCGAAGATTATTCCAGTTTTCAATATTGAAATAATTTTGTTGGAAATTCTTTTGTGTGAGATTTTTTTGTATTGCTCAGTGAATTGTTTCACAATAATTATCAATTTTTGAAGAATTAATTCGATTCAACTCTACAGTTGGTTTCGGTTATATATTTTGAAAAACAATTTTTTTTCTGTTAAAGAAATTTATCTTTATGGTAACTTTTTCCTGTTATAGATATTGATCAATATTTCAATTTCTGTTTAAGAAATCTACCTTTATCGTCCCAGTCATTTGTATGTACTGGTTTACCTTTCTGTACTAGTTGTATTCAACTATTTTAGTGTTCAAAAATAGAAAAATTAAACATAAGTTCGAGGTTCAGATGATATCCTTCTTTCTCCTCAAATTGTAACTATTTCCGATTCCCATCGTCTTATTCACATGTAATGTACCACTGAGGGAAGCAGAATACTGAGTACAAAAGGACTGGTAACTAAGGAGGTCACACAGCAGTCCACTTCCAACCTGGTCCGTGAAATCTATCACACTCACAAGGGAGCGAATACAAGGTGTCGCAATCAATACGACTACCCCTCTAAGAGTTTGATCGTCACTGCTGTGCTGAGACCGACAACGAACAAACTAGCCTTCTGAGTCCCTTTCACCGAAGACCATCTTCAGTCAACCCGAACCTAACGGGTACCTCAGGTATATGGTACCAACGACTATATTCGGCGGGAATCAGAAAATTAATATAAATGTTCAAATTTTTATTAACCAATTTTTACTTGGGATTTTCCACTAGTTAATTTTTCCTGGATTCTTTTTTATTAAAATTCATCCTATTTCTTTTTTTTTTCATTGTTCATTCCATTTTATCGTTGTTCACCATTTTGTATAGATGGAATTAAATTTGTTATATTGAGTATATTTTTATTTTGTTTTCCCATACAAGCTAGGTAACATTTGCTTATTTTATATCTACTCTTACCTTCGACTTGTGTCTTCTACAAGTGTGGCGCCCAAATACCGAACAAGTCAAGTTCATTGATAAATAATTTTTCTAGTGGCCTAATCTGGAAAAAATATCGAAAGTCGTTGATCAAACCTTACTCACGACCTCACTACACAGCCTACCAGCAGAGTAATTTCACTTCTTATAATTTAAATCAGATTATTCAAATTTGCGATTCAAAGAATAAGAGGGGTTATAGGAGAAACTATGTTTTTTGTTGTATTTTTTTGGATCACTGAACTCAAAACAGAATGTTAAGAGCCTCCGAAACGTTAATGAACAGATGAGTATTATTGATTTCGAAATATTTTTTGATGGGTGAATTTAGAATATGACGAGTAACTGACTATTGTTATTCACAAAGAAAGACCAATTTGGGGACATACAATTAATTTGCTGTACTACACTTGAATATATTTTCCAAAATAATTATTCAATTTCCAAGTTTCTAAAGGTTTTTCATCCAAAAATACATCGTCGTAATGTAATAACTCTCGCTGATATGTTTTTTGTTCATTTGTGAAAAAAATCGATATGAAAATGAATAAAATACAGAGGGGCGAATAAATTTGTTTATTTCGAAAAGTTACTACGTTAAACAATTTTTTTATTAAAAATAAGCATTCAGTTACTTCGTAGGTGACTTGTGTTATGGAAAGGTAATTGAAAATCTCGTGAATATTCGAGAAAACGAAAATATACAATTTCAATCAATCAATATGTGTCCTACGGACAACCCCAACCTTGGTTGTTTCATTGTACATAATCAGGAACGAAAAAGATTAGGCTGATTTTCAAATTACATTGATTCAAAAACAAATATATTATAACCACTCTCACTGAATAAACTAGAAACATTCTGGTCGTGGAAATGTCAAATCTAATCTTCACATGATCAGGTTATGCCAAAGAGCATGGATCAAACAGAAAAAGAAATGATTTACTTTCGAGATCTGACATGTGTTGATATGAAAAGTGGGCAGGGATCTTCCTGATTGAATATATTGCTAACTTAATAGTGGCGGAAAATTCAAATCATGAGAGTTAGGTTACATTTGAAATAAAAGATGAATAAAAATGAAATTTGATTAAATTTGGAAAATTCCAATTCAATAATGTAGTTTTATATAATGCTGAGATTATTTGAATAACTTTTTTTATTCATGTTGTTAGAATCATTATTAATACGGAACATTTCTTAGAAAAGTCTTCTATGAAGTGGTTTTCAGTGCATAGAATTTTAACATTGTCATAGTCCATAATGTGTTTGTTTTTGATCACATGCTCAGCAAGAGATAACTTTTAAATATGATTTTTTGCAAGACCGACACGGTATATTATAGTCAATATATGATTGTTCTAACGTTTTCAATTTTGTTTTGGTGTGTGTGAAAATTATATGGTTGGTTGATATGATATGTTGATCATTTTCAAGGTTGTCATTTTTGAAAATGTTAATGAGTTAAGGAATTGAGTTCTCAATATATGGTGAAGAGCAAAATGAAAACTGAGGAGTGTTATCAAGGGGGTTCACCACATTGTTGTCCTGATCAATATCATTAGAAATGTTTGGGTTTACGTTACTAGAGTGATCATTCGGATTTCGGTACCTGTTTTCAAGTTTCGACGTTGAATTACCTAGGTGTGAACTGAAAATCAATTTATTCACCATCTTCCTTGGGTATGAATTTTCAAGTAAGATCTCTCTTAGTTCATTTAAACATTGTGCGGAGAAACATGGGTGTGACAACTTGATAATCCTGTTTTTCCTTGCCATCACGAGGTTGATATTCATCTTGGTTGTATGGTGAGAGTGATAGTTGAGTAACCTTTTACTGGAACAAGGTTAACGATACCATTATGTTCCTAACAAGTTGTTATTATTTCTGCATATTCTCATATCGAGGAAAGGAATTGTCTTATTATTATCTTCTCGTTCTACTGTGAATTGCAAGTTTTCATCGTAGTCGTTGAAAATATTAGAGCTTCCTCAAATCTGTTGCTTGAAACAGATGAAATCAAGTCGTCAACATATCATTTCATGAAAGGTATATTAAAAGGAATCCTACTTTTGCATTCAGTAACAAGGCCATTTAAAACGAAATTAACAAAGATGAAAGATGGGAGAAATGGTTGAACCCATTGGTGTGCCTTAATTTTTTTTTTAAAACAAGTACATTTGAATCAAATATGAATTCTAATATAAATTTAAGGGTTTCAAAATCAAGAGAGCGATGTTGCGCATTATTTCTCAAACTGGTTGAAATCACTGATAAGGGTAGATTAATGAACAGTGATACTACGTCAAAGCTTACAAAAACATAATTATCCGGAGGCTGGTAATTATTGGTGCAATTACTAAACGTTATGGAGACTTTTATTTGATATTCATTTTCAGTATCATAGGAATTAGTGAGAATAGTAGCTAACCATTTAGCTAGTTTGCTGTTCGGGGAATTTATTGTTGATTCAAAAAGTCTCACAGAAAGGCTGGGTTTATGAATTTTAGGAAGTGAATAGAACCTTGGAGTGACTGAATTATAAATTGTCAGTGATTTTGCTGTACCCTCATCAATAATTTTAAGTTTCTTTTTATAAGAGACAATTTTGTTTGATTTTTGTTGTAAAGTACAAACAGGATTGTTATTCAATTTCTTATAATATTTGTTGTCATTCAGTGAATCTAAGCTTATCAAATGTAATCTTCTTTGTATCTAAGAATTGTCACGTTTCCTTTGTCACTCTTCACTACATACAGATCTGGGTGTCGTTTAAAAAACTTTTACACTGGTCGAACACTTTTCTCAGGTAATGAACATTTTCAGAGTTTTTGTGAAGAAAAGTAGTTGTCGTATTGGTGAATTGAGCTCGATAAGTGTGATTTTAGTATTCAGTACAATATATTGGAAAATTAACCTCGTGATGGCAATGAAGAACAGGCTTATCAAGTTGTCACTCCCATGTTTCTCAGCACAATGTTGAAATGAACTAAGAGATTCCTTCTTTGAAAATTCATACCCTAGGAAAATGGTGAATACATTTATTTTCACTTCACACCTGGGTAGTTCAACGTCGAACATTGAAAACAGGTACCAAAATCCGAATGATCACTCTAGTAACGTAAACCCAAACATTTCTGATAATATCAATCAACCCCCTTGATGACACTCCCCGGTTTTTCTTTTGATCTGTACCATGTATTGAGAACTTAACTCCTAAACTCATCAACATTTTCAAAAATGACAACCTTCAAATTGCTCAACGTATCATTTTAATCAACCATATAATTTTCACAAACACTAATACAAAATGGAAAACTTCACAACAATCAAATGTCTACAATATAGGAATGTTACCTTGAGATCTTGCTGCGCATGTGATCAAAAACTTTTTAAAATAATCTTAGCATTATGTACAACTCACATTATTGAATTGGAAGAAAGTGGTTATAATATATTTGTTTTTGAATCAACGTAGTATAAAAATCTGCTAAATCTTTTTCGATCCTGATTATGTACGTTTTAACTTCGTTATATCATCTTCAAGTTGGTAAGTATTTCTAAGCTGTTTTTTGGAGTACCACGTGACTCGAACTTGTTCTCTTTTACATTTTTAGAAGTCTTGAAAAGGGAAATGAACGTTTCTGAAAGCTTGACCATATATCAAAAAGTATTCTTCAACCCAGCCCAGTTATTTTGATTGCATCCTCATGATAGTTTCGTAGATTTTATATATATATATATATATATATATATATATATATATATATATATATATATATATATATATATATATATATATATATACTCCGATGGAACTCTGTCCCCCCGTATGAGGGGTCCCTGAGACATACATACGACACATGAAATCAAATTCGCGATTTCTAGGTTATCGTATGCCGAGCAGTCGTCCGACGACTACAATTGTTCATAGAGTCGCTCCACGTAAGGGTGCAATGGCGTGCAATCTAAGTAGAAAGGTAGACCACTGAAAACCGTACACGCCTAGGTGGAGATTGCCACGTTGTTCGAGAAATTATGCTTTGCGGAGCTACTTGAAACTGTTGTTGCTCAGCTACCCGCAAGGGACTTATAGCATTTCAGGCCCCTAGAATTCATCTCTACCTCCAGCAAGGTTGCCTTCACCAGAGTGCAATACTCCCAAATGGTAGAATGCGACAGAGTTCAACTTCCAGGTGGCGTTTCTCCTTCCCGCATTCAAGAAAACAGAGTTGGATTCACTCCCAAACGGCGCTTCTCTCCTTCAGCAATGCCACTAGAGTTAAACTCCCAAATAGAGGACAATTCACCAGAGTTATACTTTCAAATGCTGTGTGTGCATGGTGGTTATATACCTGATAGGTTTGTAAGTGAAGTGTGTGGTGGTTGTGCTATCTGACGTGTTTTGGATTGAGTTTGTTTGGCTACTCTTGGCGGTGGTCACTGGTTCTGATAGACTGGTCGTCTGCATTTGCCCTTCTCTCTGAACCTGGGATTGTACAGGTTCAGGTTTTAGTGAAAGTCCTGGATCACTAGGTTCCTGTGGGTGTCCGGGATGACATGTATGTCTTGATGGTGTGGTTCTTCTTCTGCTGGATAGGATGGCTTGGCTTTTCTCTGCGTTGATTTCAATTTTCGGTAGGTTGAACCAGTCTTCTAATCTGTCTGCTTGTTTTTGCTGGTGCATTTGCTGACCTGGCCACTAGTTCTGTGTTCTCTGCCCAGGTTGAAGCCTGCTACTGCAAAGTCCACTATCCTCAGAATCTGCATGACCGTAGATTGTCCTTGTCGGAATTCGAACTACTCGATTCCAGTCCCTTCTGGATGACTTGCTCTGTCACCTTGCTCATCGAAAATGTGAGGCTGATGGGCAGGGGGTTTTGCGGGATCGCAGGGTTTTTGTTGGGTTTTGGAATCATGATGATTGTGGCTTCTTTCCGTGACCGTGAAAAGTGTTTGAGCCTGAGCACTGCATTGATGATGTTGGTCAGGTTAGCAATTCCTTTCATCTATAGAGCTTTGAGAACTCTATTCCGGATCTGATCCGGGTGCCTTGCGTGTGGCAATGATGTGCTCGGTGTCATTGATCTGTCTTATCCTTCTGGCGTTCAAAGGCGTCTGCGAATACTTCTGCCTTCTCGTTGTCAGTGAAGACCAACCCTCCCTCGCTGTGGAGCGATAGGCATGATGTCCTTCTGCCTTGTCGAAGTACTTTCTGCATTCTTCATACAGAGTTATCTTCTGTGCTCATTTCTGTCATTCTGTTTGTCCATTGTTAAGTCTGCAGATTCCAAAGTTCGAGTTGTAGTTGCCTGCCTGCCTGGCGCATCCTCCTCTCAATAAATGAAATAACTTTTTGTATTTCGTGCAAAAACAAAAAATATTTATCACAGAGCGCTTCCGATCTAGAAGGTCATCTTCAGTGTCTGCTGGTCAGGTTATCACAAGAAGAAATCCATAAAATAACGACGGTCACAATGTAAAACAGCGACATTCATAATGTAAACAGATTAAAAATGTGTGATAATTGAGAACTTGTACTTTATCTCTTTTAACTGGATATATACATTTTTAATCTGTTTCACATTGTAAATGTCGCTGTTTTACATTGCGAATGTCGTTATTTTATGGATTTCTTCTCAAGCTAACCTGACGAGCAGGCACTGAAGATGACCTTCTAGGTCGAAAGCGCTCTGCGATAAATGCATTTTTTTGCACGTGGGCGGAGCTAGCGGTTTTCGCGTTCGAGCGTTCTGATTGGTACTAGCTGTCCAGGTCTGAATCGCAATCAGACTGAATCTCGGAATAGGACGATTCACATCGACGAAATATGATGATTCCAAATGAAAATTTCGAAAAAAATATTTCGAAGGAGATTTTATGATTATTAAAATAAAAAATTCTCATGATTTTTTTTTCTAGATTGCGGCCAATAGAGACAGTACCTATATGAACTATGTGATACGATCCCAACGTTACAAAAAATCAGAGTGAAAATTTGAATTTTTTCTCAGGTATTATACCAACGATATGTCTATATAAATACCTAACTACCGGAGTTTCGGAATGAATTTTATTGGCACGAAGTGGCACGAAGTGGCACGATTTTGGCTGGTAATTGGCGATTAAGTGCATATTTTCCTTCTTTTCGCACCTGAAAGAAAAATGTATTTTGGGAATGACTGAAAAACATTACACACTTTCGTCCAAAGGGGCAGAGAAGCCTGTTTACCAACACCATTTTTATTATGGACTACTGATCGCAAGAAATCGCTTAAGTGGCCGACAACCGGCTCACTCACCCTATTCGAATCAAAAATAGTTTTTTCCATTTATTACGATTTTCCACCGTGTATATTGTAAAAAGACACTGGAAGTGAGACGAGACATGACAATTTTTTGTGGACATACATATTCTGCATAGTAAATGGAATAATTCCAGAGGTTGAGGTTACAAATTAAGCTGCATAGATAAAATGGTCATGGAAAGTGACAAAAAGTTGAAAGCAGAGCTCCGAGCGTTGACCAAACTATATAGAAGTTATGTTAAAAAAAACAACTTGAATAAGAGCAGATCACTTACTTGTTGGCGATATGTCAGAGGCGACTCCTTTGGGTAAAAAGACATTTTATGAAGTCTATATGGTGAATGAATTCTCCGGAGAAATTCTAAGCGGCGAAATGATTCATCGAAGAAATTTCATTTTCATTTATTTTTGTATCGAATTCAAGATGGCGACTACAAGATTGCGGATAAGTTTTGTAATCCTGTTCAGATTCTATTCGAAATTGGTATTTGACGGGTTTTTGAGGTAATTGATTATGATTTTTTTTGTAAAAATTCGATAATTCAACATGGTGGATAAGTTTTGTAACTATGATTCGAATTCATTCAAAATTGGTATGTCGGCGGCAGATCATGATTTTTTGTCAAAATTCAATAATTCAAAGTAGCGGGCGAGTTTAAATTCAAAATGGTATATGGGGATGAACAATATTTTTATAAACTGGTGATTCAATGATAACTTCACTCGTTAAAACCGTTGCAAATTTCAATCGGTTTCAAGTCGCTGCTATCAGCGATGATAATCATAGAATTAGTTATATCACTCCCGACAATAAATCCAAATATTTTCAATGGATTGCCCTACTATTGAATGTTCAGTTGTTTTTTCCACAGAGTCCAATAATTTGGTTAATTTCGTGACTTTCAGTTTCAATAGGTATATATAGAAAATTGCCAATTTGTACCAGTTAATTGACGAATTTTGTAAATTTGAAAACATGGACTTAGATAATGTATAATATGATCTGTTGAAACAGGTAATATTATTTCTTATAACACCCACATATAATAATTAGAGGCGGAGGTATTGTAATCCGTATCTTCAAAGGTTTGATTGAGTACCTGGGAAAGAGTATTCGAATACTTCATGGGGCTTGTGGCTCAGTGGCACGAGCGTTGGTCTTGTGTCCACTGTTTTCACCCAGCGCGGATTCGACCCCCGCAGCTGGTGAATAATTTTTCAAGTCCCTAGAGTGGTTTCGGATCTCACTATAAAAGGTAAGGTCCCCGTGATCTTAACTCGTACAAGTTTTCATTAACTTCTGAGGGTTGGTAAAACAACTAAGAAAGCGGTTAAAAACAATTTTACAAAAAAACTATTTTACAATTTTCACTTTATCTGTCAAAATTGACTCGTTCTGTGAGCCACGGCACATACTGAAGATGGAGCAGCCAGCGGCCGCTATGTAATCAGGCAATGATTCCCCAAAATCCGAAGATACATTTTTCAACTGAATTTACATGCAAATATTTGGCTTACACTGTTGAGATATGAGAGGTTTTCATGCAGTAGCCAATTACACGATGAACTGTCATTTGAACCTAGCCATGTTCTATGTATCTTTCCAACGGTGTGATAATCCAATTATTAATAATTGAGAAAATTATGGGCGCATTAGTTTTCTTGGTTCTATTTGCAGATTTAAAACTAATGCAAAAAATAACTTCGGGGAGAACGAATTCAACTAACGCCTTAAAAAAATATCATACCTTGAAATTCATAGGTGGATAAATGTCATCATTTGATGAATAAATGAGAGGTACGAGGTACTAAATTGGCAAATTTGAAAATTCTTGAAATTTGGATATGAAAATACGGCTGTGGATGTGAAGTGACAAATAAATACGGTCAAGGTCAAGACTGCCAATGAATTTTATGACCTAAATTATTGCGCCAAATCATACATCTCAGTGCCAATTTGGCATTTTGGAAATTATATTTCCAGTGACAGAATAAATTGTGTCAGCGCAATTCTACGCTTGGAAATATTATTTTTATGTGAATACAATTTTCACTTATAATTTCCCAAGAGCATGAATTATTGCCGGAAATTTTTTGAGTACATTCATTTTTTGAAAATTATCACTAGTCGCGAAGCGACAAGGCCACCACGCTCAGGAGTGAGATGGGACTGTAGCTTTCTATCTGGCTTTTATCTTTCCCCGATTTAAGGAGCGGTATTACTTCTGCCTTTTTTAGACAGTCTGGATAGTGTTGCCACTTCAGGACTGCGTTAATTAGATAAATGAATTGGACCAGCGACTTCTTTGGTTTTCGAGAAGAACGGCATTCAGTTTGTCGAAGCCCGGTGCTTTGTTGCGAGGAAGTTTTCCAATAACCCCCAGGACCTCCTCGTAGCTAGTTAATACTACCCAGAGTTCTGGGGGCATCATTCTCACTGATGGAGTTTCGCGAATATTCTTCGCTATGGTGCTTCTCCTTACATGCTCATCTGTTGTGTCTAACTCTGTTTTATGGACATTGCTAAAATATTGCCCAAACAACTTAGCTTTTTCCACTGGTTCAGCCGCCGACCGCCCGTGGCCCGTCGCTATGGCTGGGATTGGCTCTCTTTTCCTGTGGAATCTTTCAGCCATGTCCCACAGCGAGTGGTCCCGGATGTTGAGAGCCTCAAGTTTGCGATTCCACTTATCATTCGTGTTATCGTTTATTAGCTATGTGATTTCCTCTCCTAATCGTAGGAAATGCTCTTTATAGATGGGGTTTCTCGTAGCCTGCCATTTCTTCCTTTCTTTATTTTTCAGCTTGATTAGTTCTTTGATGTTTTGTGGAATCGCGAACTTGTCGCCTCTCACGTTTATTCTCCTAGTTGTCTTATCCCTGGCGATTTGAATTGTTTCAATGAAGACCTTCATTTCGTGGTTCAATCCATCGTCAGGGATTTGTGGTTTCAGAAACCTAATTTTGTTTAGGATATTGCGATATTCTTTCCAGTTTGTGCTAGAATAGTCGTATCGAGTTTTTTCAATATTTTGGTGCTTCTTTTGGTTCAGATTAAATAGGATCGGGACGTGGTCTGATGTTAATTCATTGCACGCCTTTAGCTCTCCTGATCCTATTGTGCGTCGGGTCTTTGGGACTTTCAATGATGACCTCATTGTCTAGAATACCTTAGCAATGTCTGACCGTTGGCTCTAGCTTAAGTTGGAGTACCGTTCCACTCATTGTGCCTCGCATCAAAGTCGCCGGCCAAAATCACCTTGTTGGCAACACTAAACAAACCGTCTAGATCCCGCGCCACGAAATTCCTATCTGGGGGATTATAAATCGCGAACAGACAGGTTCCGTCGCCAAATCTAATCCCGATATGTTCAATCGCAGAATTCTGCGCCTGTATTTGGGTGAACGGTATACCGCTCCTAATCAGGATAGTTACACCCCCTTCAGAGCCTGTCGGCCCTGATGGTAGTGTACCCCCTGAATTTTAAATTACGCTCCTGCCGGAGTTTAGTCTCAGACAGAAGCATAACATCAACCGAATGTTCTTGAATGAAGTTTCTGAGAAGCGCGAACTTCTCAGCAACTCCATTCGCATTGAACATACATGCCCTTGTACCTCTATCTTGCGCCATTGCGAAGTATAAAGTTGGCTGCCGCAAGTGGACGGCTTTCCTCAGGTGTATTCTGCATTAATATTAGTAATTCTTTCAATGTTTTTTCGATTTTTGTGACATTGACTAATTCCGATATTTGCCTCGATATTTCGAATAAATTTCTGAAAGGGTTTTGGGAATCAGGGGTGTGTAGGATTAGGGGAGTACCTACATTTGTTGGGGTCGTCCTCTCTGTGGGGGCTGCTCGGTTTCTGTTGTATCCTTCGTTTTGGTGGGGCAGCGTCGAGTTTCCAACGTGCCCTCTTCTCAACTGTTGTGACTCCTGAATCCTGCCTGGTTGGGGCAGCGACGAATTTACGCCGTGCCCTCTTCCCGGTTCTTGTTCATCTCCCTCTTGTGGGAGTAGCGGCGGATTTCCGCCGTACTCTCTTCTCGAGTTTCGTGAGCCGTTCTGGTTGGAGTGCTGTCCGCCTGGTACTCATGCGCTTCTTACCGGTAGGAGGGCGTCCACATACCTAGGTCTCTGTTCTATCACTTGCTTTTCCAGTCTCGCGTCGAGAAACCTTAAGTTCCTTTGGTATACTTCACAGACTTTTGCATTAGCCGGATGATCCTTGTTGCAATTGCAACATTTGGCATCTACGTCATCCGGCTTCTTGCAGTCCCTGGTGTGATGGGCTTCGACGCATCCCACACACCTTGGGTGCCTGTGACACTTACTAGTGGCGTGCCCCCACATCTGACATCTGTAGCATTGTGTGATTTTTTTATCAAATCTTTGCACTTCCCATGTGATAACTGTGTGCAGTATTGTTATTAAGGGTATTCAGGGTGACCTTTGGCCCCGTCGTTATGGCGTATAAGTTTCTTGCCATGCTTCTTAGCTTCGTTACTTTTTTAACTTCTATCCCTTGTGATTCCAGGTCTTCTTTGACTTCCCCCACTGTTGGCATAGTCCCCAATCCCCTCAATAAAAAGGAGTGCGTCTTTTCAGCTTTGGTGGTGTACGTATGAAACTCCACCTTGAGGTCGTCAGGTAGTCTACCATTGTTTGGTAGTCCTTTTCGGTTGAGATTCTGATGGTTGTCGAATTGTCGTTGAATTTGACATTGAAGTCTTTTTCCAATTTTCGTTTTCATTCCTTCCTGATCCCCTGCCCAAATGTAAAAATTTTATCTACCACCAGTGGTGGCATGTTTTTTATACCAGTGTCTCGCTTTACGGGCTTCTTTTGAGCTTCTTTCTTTTCTTTAGTTTTCTTCCGTCCGTTTCTTTATTGGTTGCTTCTGCTGGTGATTTTACCATCCGCTTTTGGCTACTGGAGCCCCCTGTGGCCTCGACTATGTTTAGGGTTAGATTTGGGGCCTTGTTGCCACCTTCTTTCGTTCCCCTTGTTTGTGTCCATTCCTGGTTTGTTTCCATTTCTATATCTTTTTCAGTGTCTGGCGCACTCGTCTCTTCGAGCGCCAGTACTTTGAACGCATTAGAGGTTTCTATGTTGGGCCTATTCATCAGTTTCCCCTTCACTTTTATTGGGTTGGGTTTCTGTTCCTGTCGCCTCCCTGGCCGGAGGGCTGGAAAGTCCTCTTCAACTACCCTTACCACTAGCTCCGGCGAGGAAGGTGGAACATCTTCAGGTATCCTAACTTGATTTCTGAGAATGTTCCTAACACCCTGGTATTTCCGTGTCATTTTGTCCAACCACTAGTCATAGGTAGAATTCCTATAGCTCTGCTCTAGTACTTCATTCAGTTATGGATGGAATAAACGAATATCGAAAATGCTGATGTCAGGAGCTACCTATTGCTCCTAATCCGATTCTGGGGAGCATTCGATTCTTTGAAATAATCGATCACTTATATCAATCAAATAGTTGAACATACTGGTTGAAATTTGAGTAAAATATATTATCGAGTTAACCAATTAATTGTCAGTTGTTAATATAACCAATATTGCTCAATTTTATCGAACCGTGTAAATTCCCAAATAATTTCTTGAAATTATTGATTTACTAGTCATCGACATTCAAACGTCATTACAATGTAACATGTGTCCAATGTCGTCATGCCAAACTTTTCAATTGTACTGAAAATATTGACGAAAATGTGAAATTTCCATTGAAAATGTGCAACGGTTCTTGAGTATCCTGTCATTTTTGACAGTAACTCGCTATTTCAGGAATGTTGACTCAAAATTCAGAGCAGATATAACGAAATTCGATGTAACGTTCATTTCATATTCAAAAGATTACAGTAACAAAGCTTTGAACAAGTTTCTTACTTCTAGAATGTAATTTCGGCTTTCGATTCGATAGTCTAGCGGACTTCCAATTCCAGCTCTACCATTGGATGAAAATTGACATTGTCAATAGTAAAGCTAGGATTTAAAGCTCTGTACTAACTTCATTATTTAACGAATAGAGACTACTTTATTCTATTCTCATCATTTGTGTAACAGAGAGAACGATCTCATATGGTTCTAGTGTGGAAATAATACTGGTATTTCCGCAACGAATAACTGGACAACGCCGAGTTTCGTGAAGTGTAACCAGAAGCAAATGAATTTCTTCAGATCTGAAGAATTTGCTTGCTGTTTGGAGAAATAAAGATTTTCGATCGAGATTTAATGAAATCTGAGAAAAAAACGAGTAACTTACATTCAACCCATTTTTATGCCTTCCAATGAAGCCTAAATCACAATCTCTCAGAATTACGCACGCGCATACAGTTCACACTAATTATCTTCTGATTGACAGCTGAAAGAGAATGCAAAATTCAGCAGCCAATCGAAAAACAGGTTGGAATGAGGAAGAAGAATTGTGATGTTAAGGTTAACGAGAATAAATGTCAAAAGACAGTGGACACTTGGACTCGGTAACAAATTTTGTTCAAGTTCAAAATTTCATTATCACAAACCAAGCATGTCTGAAATTGGAAGTCCAACGAAAAAAATATTAAGCGGAAATACATGCAGAAGTATAGGCCGGAATGGAAAAATAATCCCAAATTCTAAAAATGGATCAAACGAGGTGAACCTTTTTCCATTGCAAAATTTGCAATCAAGACTCCAATGTCCAAATAACCGCTCTCAACAGACATGAGAAGTCAGCCAAACATCAGACCAACAGTAATACATTGATAAATCAGGCAAAAATCACAATGAAACCGGCAACAAATTATGTGTTGAAAGTGAAATTAGCATTGCTTGTTTCATTGCTTGTTTCATTGTTGAACATAACATTCCTTTCAATTCAGTACATCATTTAGTTATGTTGATAAAATCGATTTCTCTAAAATGTCCGAAGGAAGACATTGGAATACTCTCATGTAATAGAACTGAATGTGCAAAACTCATTTAAAATTTTGTAAGAGCTTTGAAATTTGAAAACATTATAAGTGCAATGGAAATTCGAAAATGTTCCGTCGTCGTTGATGAATCAACAGACATATCCCAAACAAAAACAATGGAAGTGGTAGTTAGAATGAATGATGAACTGTCATGTGATATCATAGATCAGCTGTTATGTCTACCCACAATAGAAGACTCGAGTGCTTTGGGGCTTACAAACTTTTTTGTAAACAATGAAATACCGTATAAAGATAATATGATAGATTTTGCAGCTGATGGAACGAACGTAATGATGGGCAAAGATCATTATTTACAATCATTGCTGAAAAGGTATTATCCTGATATCTTTGTACTCAAATGTACTTGCCATTCATTAGCTCTAATTGCTTCTCATGCTTGCGAAAAACTCCCAACTGAAATAGAAAATCTAGCAACTTTGTTGGAATCGAACCCCATAAATTATTAAAATTGTCACAAACCAGGTGGTTATCCATTCATTCAGTTGTTAGTAGATTACTGGAGCAATATGATGCTCTAAAATTATTTTAGTCACAGTACACTGAGGAGAAAGAAAAAAAGCTGAAATAATTTTTAACCAATTGAATAACCCTTGTTTCAAATTATATTTTCAATTTTTGGATTTTATTTAACCAATCCTAAATGAGACCAATATTGAATTCTAATCACAAAGCCCAAAAATACATGGTTTGTCCGAGGATATCTATGTAGTAGGATATTATCTCAAGAAAGAATATTTGGAAGAAATAAACCACGATGTTTGTATTATCCAGTATAGGAATCCAGAACATTTTGTTCAGTTGGTGGATGTTTATTTGGGTGGAAATGTTACTGCATCCCTAACTCAAAGTAACAATTTGCCGTCATCTGAAATTTCTGATTTTCGAAAGAGGTGTTGAATGCACAAATTTATAGAAGATTTCCGTTTCAAAACAATCAATGTTTGAAAGAGCTTTCATTTCTTACCCCTCAGAAGATTAATAACATAAGAAGTATTGTTTCACCAAGTGGTTATTTTAATAATTTCTTGAAACTGGATTTGAATATCTTAGATTGTGAATAGCAGATCCTCAGAAAGTCGGAGTTTGATTTCACTGAACAATCAAACGTATTTTGAAAATCTGTCACTGATTCTGAATTGGGAAATGGAGACCCAGCACTTTTGAGTAGTTTTGTCAGAACTATATTCATACTGCCGCATCCTAGTGCAGTCGTTGAAATGATATTCAGTGCTATGAATTTGAATAAAACTAAGATAAGAAATAAATTGGAGAATTCCACTTTGAGTGGAATTCTTCACACATAAAATTTATCGAGAAATACAGATTGTTACAACTTCGATACTTCCAAAAGCATGTTGGAAAACATTTATAATAATATCTACCGATGTTAAGATATAAATCTATTTTGGGTTATTTATCAGGTTGTTTTATTGCCAGATTAATTCGATTTCATTTGAAATTGTCTTTTGAGTCTATTTATTTTCCAACATTCGTGATACATTTGTACCTGATACCATTATGAGAAAAATAATAAATGTAAATTTCTTACGGTTCAATGATTGTAAGGACCGAAAGTTTTCAAATAAACCAAGTAATTCCTCCACTGTATGTATTATCAGTAATATCTATATTAATTGTAGTTGTCAAATTATCAAGTAGTATAGTGACGTAGTATTCTTCATTGCCCTGCCAAGGAAGAAAACAGAAATAATAATCAAATAATTGCCTTATGACCTCGGTTTTTGCACATGCGCATTGTAGAAAAATTATAGATTTGTAAATCACCCATCTATATTCTAAGTGAGTTTATACAGCAAGTAAAATGAAATAAGAAATGAAATAAAGTAATTTGAGAAGTTAAAACTACACGATGGATGCCGAACAAGTTTATGAAGAAATAAAATAAAATAAGAATCAATATAAAATAAGAAGTAAAATGAAAAATTATCATCTTCCATCTTTTGTTTTATTTCAATTGAAATAGTTATTTGCACATGCGCATTTATATAATTTTCCCAAATTGGCAAGAGAGAATGATAGACAGATGACATAAAACGGCTGAAAACTCTTTGTTTTCATAACCCATAAAAAGTGTTGTATTGCCATTTTGAAAAAAATAATTTTTGTGTAATAATGCCGTTGTTAGATGATGAAGAGTTGATTATATTGTTGATGTTTTCAACAAGGGCTCATTTTTTGCTAAATAATGCAAGACACCGTCGATTTGAAATGAGACCCTTGAATACAAATCGAAAAAGGCTGCATGTTTTTGATACCCTTTTGTTATTTGCAAAAATAATGACAGGAAGCAATTCTTCAAGTATACAAGGATGTCTCCAGAAATGCTCGACTACTTGTTACAATTAATTACGCCATACATTCAGAAGAACCATACTAAATTCCCAATAGAACCATCACAAAGACTCGCAATAATATTACAGTAAGTACCTACCTTTTGGTATCTTTACATTTTCATTCGATTTATTATTTCAGTTACCTATCGGAAGGATGCTCCATGCAAGAAATTGCCTGAAATAATTACATTGGAAAGTCTACGGTACACTGTATATTAATGGAAACCTGTGAAGTATTATCGAATATTTTACAGCCAATAGTATTACCTGAACCTACGATTGATGAGCTGCAAAAAACTTCAGTAGGATTTTTTAAAAAGTGGAATAAGCCAAATTGCTTTGGGGCTCTCGATGGAAAACATGTGGTCATACAAGCACCACGTACTTTGGGACTACGTTTTTTTCATACAAGAAAAACTTTAGGTATATAATTTGCAAAGAAGATTGTTGTATATATTTAATTTCTGCTATATTTTCCCAGTATAATTCTAATAGCTGTATGTGATGCATACTATGAATTCACATTCGTAGATGTTGGAAGTGAAGGATCTTATTATGATTCGAATGCTTTTCCCAATTGTGAGTATGGTAAAGCTCTTTTCAAAAACCGTTTAGCCATCCCAAATCCAAGAACTCTACCAGGGACTAGCAACATGCTTCCTCACTTTTTTGTGGCAGATCAAGCTTTTCCGTTACATAGGAATATTATGAGGCCTAATCCTAAAACCTATCTGAATGAAAAAATAATGTTTTTAATATTCTTTCATCAAGGGCCAGAAGGACCATTGAAAATTATCCCTTTGGAATTTTGGTACAACGGTGGAGGCGTTTGAGGAATCCAATCATTGCAAATGTAGAACTTTGCGATAACGTTGTGCTTGCCTGTGTTGTGCTGCATAATTTTATTCTAAAGGGGAAAGAAGATTTACCCATTGCAGGAAGAAAGTACTGCCCAACTGGATCTGCAGATTCTGTAAATGAACATAGGGTAATAATCGAGGGCACATGGAGAAATTATATTCAGCCTTTGAGATCTGTTGGAAGGGTAGGTGCAAATAACCCTGCAGAGGTAGTCCGAATGAATAGGGATAATTTGTCAGAATATTTTGTTTCTCCCTTTTGTGTCATAATACATCAATTGGAACAGGTGTTCCGTGATGGAGTTCCAGACATTATTGAAAATTTTATAAAATTAACTTATATTATTTTGTTTTTTTTTTGTCCTCACTTCTACCATACGTGAACATATTTGAAATCTTCATGAAGACACGCGACACATGCTCCATTTTGGTGAATATTTTCCGGACTGCTTTCGGTGAAATTTGTTAATAAAAAAAAAGAATTATCTGTGAGAATACTCCCGCGAAAGATATATATATATTCTAAATAGATTTTGCATGAGTACAATTACAGTAGTGCTCAACAGGTATTGTAATAAAAACTTTTAACAAAAAATCAAACCGATCAGAGAAGAAACTGAAAAGCAAGAAATAAAATGAACCTTCTTAAGCCGGGATCCAACGGCACGTGGAGTGGCACTCCTCGCGCCAAACTTGCCAGTTCACGCGCTGTCGGATAAGGCAGGCTTGGCGATCTTTGGTTGGCGCGGTGAGTCCAGTCGTTCGTCGATGAATGAACACAGTTCAAAGGAGTTCGAAAATGGCGTTCAACACGTGTATACCGATCCAACGACGCGGCTAGGAGCGTGGTACTGTCAGTGCCGTGGTATATAACTTTTACCATAGAGTGGTCGAACGAAATGGAATTTTTATCCCTCCATGAAGCCAAGCCGATTATTTGGAACCCACGGGATCCAAACCATAAACACAGGAATTTAATGCATGATGCCTAGAAGCGAATTGAAGAGCAAATGAGTGAGTGCAATCAATCCAAATTATCGCCAACACTGCCGGCTCAAAACAGACTACAACCATTGCGTGTCCACGTCTGGAACCGCGATCCTACATGCGCCGTAGGATTGGCCCAACACATGTTGATTATCATTAGTTGATAAATAAAAATTGAATTATCTGTGAGAATACTCCCGCAAAAAAATATATATTCTAAATAGATTCTGCATGAGTACAATTACAGAAGTGCTAAACAGGTATTGTAATCAAAACTTTTAACAAAAAATCAAACCGACCAGAGAAGAAACTGAAAATCAAAAATAAAATGAACCTTCTTAGTCTAAATAATAACTGAGCTCTTAAACTAATGTGAGTTACTAATTCTGAGTCGGCGCCAAACAAACTAGCAATTGAATTAGGTAAAGCGTAAAATGATGGCAGCGGGATGCACGGCAGCGTTTTGATATTTTTTTAAAGAAATTTAATAATCTTTGTTGATTGTTTGTTTGACGCCGACTCAAAATTAGTTACTCGCATCAGTTTAGGGGCTCGGTTATTATTAAGACTAATAAGGTTATTGAAACGAAGTGGCTTGCGGTAGGTGTTGACTGGTAGAAATCGTCACGTAAGAAAAAAGCGTTATGCCCATCCATGCGACTTTTTCTCTGTCCTTTCTATTATATACGAGTCTGTTGACAAGCGTCTAGCCCTTTCGAAGGTGTACGAAACCATCCGAACTGCTGTTCTACTTGCGGAAAATTCAAAACGATACATGAGCGTTAGGATATGTATACGAATAAAAGTCGTTAAGTGGTAATACGTAGAAGATATTTTTGTTTCTTTTATATTTCTATATAATGTGTGTTCAGATGATTATATCTATTTTTGAGCCTCATTCCTTATGTTTTTTGTATGCCGAAGTTGGATTAATGGTTTGCATTGAATATGTGGCACGTCAATTTGATATAATAGTATTATCAGGAATAAAATACTTTTTACTGTAGCGGGGGAGTTTGGAAAAAGAAAATATAGGTATAGTACTGCATGGTATAATGACATCTAAACGTGATGGGATAGAAAACACATGAAGGTGGATACATGAGATTGATGGCAATATGGCTTTTTCCTTATGTGATGATGAATCTCCATATCGAATTACATCAGGAGTTTTAATTTTTTTGCTTTTCAGTTTCATTTCATGTCGGTTCCATTTTTGGTTGGGAACTTTTTATTTTATTTTTTTATGACTGTTATCCACTAATAACCACCTACTCAATTGACTGCAGGTATCCATTATGTTGTCGTGTCATCAGAAGTTTCAACAGAATGAGTTCACAGATGAACATTCAATCATCCCCCATTTTTCCACCCTTACGGTGGATTATTCCTTTTCAAATTCAGATATGACCAACTCTAAAATATACACTATTCAATAAAAAAACAATCATCTGAATCGGATAACCCAGTACAATATTAGGAGTGGTAGAATCGGTTAACGGGTAAAATTCAGTTGGTTAAAAATAAATATTTTCTTTTATTCTACCGTTAAGGGTGATTTTTTTTCAAATCCAAATGGTACCAACTTTGAGGTATACCCTATCCAATGAAATGAGAATTATCGAAATCAAACTAATCCGTGAAAAATTATGTTATGTCATACATACAAAAAATAGATATATGCGCCGGCTAGAGCACCTCCTCCATTTTCTTAGTCTGTTAAAAATAGGGAATTTTCATAGCTGATATTAGCTAAATGTATTAAATCATAAAAAGGCAGTAGTTGGAGAATGTATCACATAAAAACCCAAAAAATACATAAAATCACAAAAAACAGTAAAACCAAAAGAGAACATTCTAAAATTAATAATAAATGGCTTTTCGTAAAGTAAAATATAAAAAACAACAAAAAACAGTAAAACTAAAAATGAACATTCTAAAACTCATTGGCTTTCCATTGAAAATCCACTCTGATTGCAAATTAGCAGCTAGTACATGAAAAAACTAAAAAAGTAAAAAACATAAAATAACAAAAAACAGTAAAACTAAAAATGAACATTCTAATACCTATAAATATTTTTATAAAATACTAAAATTACAAAAAACAATAAAACTGAAAATGAACAATCTAAAACTCATAATAATTGGCTTTTCGTAAAATGAAATATATAAAATGACAAAAAACAGTGAAACTAAAAATGAACATCCTAATACTCATTGTCTTTCCATTGAAAATCTACTCTGATGACAAGTAATCGGCTATAACCTTATATATAGTTATGTTATGTTATGCCAGTTAAAGGTTTAAAAGGAAAAAACCCAAAAAAAGAATAATTACTAAATAGTTATTAGTTCCAAGAGATTTTTTTTTGAATAACTTGAAATTCTATTTTTTTATAAGCCTTCGTATAATATGGATAGATAAAAATGTCAAAATAATATAACACAATCAATTTCATACATTGTCAAAATGATCATAAACCATAATTGGAAAGAAAGCCAACAAAAAGTCTAAATTTACAAAATTTTCATGAATAAAAGGTGATCAACACATTTGTAAATTTAAAACATACAGTATATGAAATTGGAGATAACTGAAAGTAACCAATGGTAGAACAGCAAACGTCTTCATGATAATAGCCAATCAGAGAATAGATAGGTAAAAATTGGAAATTGTGAAGGAATAGCAATTGGTTGATATCATAAGCAATTATTATTAGAATTTGTAAATAGTAATAAGTATGGAAAAATAGTTGGATATATAAATTGAGTAGGATAAACCTAAACAGTGAAATGTGACAATTTAGTGCGCGAGTTCAAAAATTCAAATGGGAAAACAGGAAGGGAAACTTGTATCGAGGCAACAACAAACAAAGCCAACGAGGAGATTGAAATAAAATTTCCAAGCAGATGCCACGCAAAAATTTTACAAAAAGAAAAATGGAATAATCCCATCATTTGGTCAACAAAACCAATATTACCTTAATGATAACATATCCACGGATCCAAATGCTGATTTCCGCATCTATATAGTTCCTGATTCATGGTATTGCAGTCCTGACAGCGATTGGAGATAGGAGACATCCTGATTCATGGTATAATATGAACATCAACAGTTCCAAACAGGTATAAAAACTTCAATAGTGCACTTCCGGTCCTGAACTATTTCACAATAACGAATTTCACATTCGAAGAACTTTATATCACGCTATATTGAACAATAACAGAAAACTACACACTCACGGAAAAAGTGAGGTTCTGTTTATCTATCCATGATCTGATTTATTATTATTATCCGTGAATATTTGTTTGATTCACCCTAGTATAATTTATTTCTCGTAGACCAGGTATTTTTAAGTCTTCCTGAATAAAGGAGATAATTGTTTTTTTGATATTTTGTTGTTTGTTCTTTCACAATGATCAACAAACATACCTACGACCAGTGAATAACTTGAGTTTGACATATCAAGTAGTGGCTAAATTGCTTTGAACCGGCTATCTGAGATGAGGGCGTACCAACTGTGCTAGCTGTGGTGAGAAAAGAAATAACAATTGTCAGCTACGTGACGAGAGAACAGTGACGTTCGTTGGCAATTATTATAACCACATACAAATTATTATACAGGGCAAAAATATCTATCTATATCATATCAATTTGGTTCACAAAAAATAACAAAAATAATTAGCTATCTCAAAATACAAAAACAATTTATATTTCTCAATTCATAAAACATAACAATTGGCAAACAAAAGTGGGGCGGAATAATAACTAAATAATTTGTTATATTATCATTACCTTATCTATATATATATATATATATATATATATATATATATATATATTTCAAAATAATTTTTTTTTTTGATTAAATACCGATAAGTCCTTAACTGAACTGACAAAATGTTCATCACTATTATCTGGTGGGTCTTCTGAATTTTCATATTTCTCCCTCTTCACTGTCTCTAGTGTGTCTAAACAACCACTAATTTTTCCTGTCAGAACTTCTTTTTTGTCTTTTTTTGTTGTTGGTATTGTTGTTCTTGGTATTTTTTTTAGACTTGAAGACTGAATTGTACATTGTCTAAACTCTTGGGAATCTGCTCCCGTACTCGAGGGATCACCATTCACTTGTATTTTCTTTATCACTACCAAGTAACTTGAAGCAGTGATGGTGGTTGAAGAATCCCACTCTTAGTTTTGTGGTGTTTCTGAATCTGCATAATTTGAAGTTGACCTGCACATAGAAATGGGGAGTAATTTTTGTTTTATTTATTTCAAATGGTATATCCAATGTACAATAGAAGGATAGATTGAAAATGTCAACAATGATTTGCTTAGAACTATCACGAATCGATAGATATGATTATATAAAACAAAACTATGATCACAACATGAATTCTATAACATTTGAACTATCTGAGTTTATTTCAGATTAGCATAACATAGATTCAACCAACGTTATGAAAATTTGACCAGTATAACAAAAACAAAGTATGCAGAAAAAGGAATAATATCCTACTGTACTTTCGCATTCGAAATTATTTAAACTGAACGCAAGGAAGATAGGAACATATCAACCCCAACACTATTTGCATTCATCATCATACGATTGATTGCACAATTATCAACATATATTGTTAATATTTCTCAATTATTTCCGTCTTGTGTGTAGGTATGGATCCAAAAAACCCATAGCCTTGTAGGGGGGCCAATGGACAACTATGTCTGACGATCTGGAAGGACAATTTTTCAATATCCTCTTCAAGGTGGTATATTTGTTCCTCAATGTTGAGAATCTATCTTCCCGCTTATTTAATTTTATACTTTCGAATTGCTTTCAATATGCAAGCCATGGTTCCCCAAGCATTTTCTCTCGCTCGCTTATCTTTGAATCTTTTATAATTTTTAGCATATAAATGTGGAAACCCGGACTCTTGTTCTATCAAACTGGCGTCGTCTATCGTGTTCGTGTTCGATTAAGTTTCAAACAATACAAGCTGCGTGCACCAAATTCAAAAAGATTGTTTATGTTTATTGTTTGTGTCCCAAGAGGACCAACTCACAGAAGTTGAAGTTTGCGATAGTGCCAACACAAAATCCCAAATTTTAATTGGTTACTTCTCATTTCTCACATTAATTTACTCATCTCTATAAACTCTCGGCAAATTATTACTCCTGATTTCATTTTATTTTATTTCTTATTTTATTCTACGTGCTGTATAAACTCACTTTTCAGCTGCAGGATGCATATGTCGAAAGTGACGCATGCGCATATTACAGTAATTTCAGTTTGAGGAATTCTAGAGATTTTTAGGCTGGCGACATTGGTTTCATGGATAAGGGACAGGTAACATCTCAAATTATCCGTTGGTCAAATAGTGCAACTTTTGCCCAAGTTGTGCAATTGTGCGAAGGGTGATTGAAAGATAGAATTTCCTACAATTATATAGCCAGTGACAACTTTGTGCAAGTCTGACTAGTGTAGCGAGATGGAAAAATATGCCAATTCTGCAAAAACGTACATTTTGTGAAAAATGTACCACTTTTCAATTGCATGTGGTGACCATGTAGCGGGTTGTGAATTAGTGATAATAACATAGTTTGCACTGAACATTGAGCTTATAGGTATATAGAATATGTACCCAGCGTACTACCAACTACCAGACTGTTGCATTTTCGGTTTGAATTCTTTCTACCCTCTCCTAGTGATTTGTATGTATGGATTCCTTGTTTTGAAAAATCAATGGAAGGTGGAGATATTTTCCAATTGTACTACAACATTAATTTTATACCACAATTAGTGGCCACGATACTAGTGACGTATTCACAGAACTAAATGAAATACGAATATTATTTCTAACATCTACAAAACGTATCAAATACGACGGACGAACATGCATTAACTGCAAAACTGTAAACAGTATAGCGCCTTGAATTGCATAGGCGTTCCTTGAATGTGGAACCTGGGTACTCATATTTTAAAATTGGTTTCCAAAGAAATTGTACAATTTTCTAGGAAATGACGGCCAACGTTAAGCCATATCAATAAGTTAAAATGAATATTGAAGGTACACACCAAATAAAAGTAATTTTAGTATCATATTGGCCGAAATGTTTTATAGAAGTCTCTATTCGAGAATATGTCTTCAACCTCCAAACATCCCAGAAGAACATTAATAAAAATATCCTTATCCTATCCCCTTCCCAAACATCATTATTCCCTGTTCTCTCCCGAATATATACTTTCTAATCCGCCAATCCATGTACATTATAAGGTGTATCGTGTAATCATTTTCTTCTTTATCCCCCCTATATGATGTTATTTCAAGAACCTCAGAGTGCACAACTTTTCCCAAACACCATGATGTTCTCATATATATTACAGGGCAATATTTTGTGGAGCCAGAACACGACAGACTCACTTATGAAAAGTTAAATTATCTGTTTTTTCTTTTGTGATAGGAATTTCTACAGCTATTAAAAAAACTTTTCAATGCTCATATGAAATAGTCAAAACTTGCACAGTGAATCATCCAGATATTACCAATCAACAATTATTATCATGTATCTGGTATCTGCGGCACAGAATCACATCAACAAATTTGTCCAAATCTCAAGAACCTCTTTTCCATTCTTATTCCGGCAACGCCGCTTTGTACAATGGAAGCTAGTAAATTTTGCGGATCTACGATTAGGCCGATTTCCACCTTAGCAGCATCGAGCAGCGCAGCGCGACTCAGCACGTAGCAGCATTTCCACATGCCCTTTCCCACCTGTGCAGAATTTTGCAGCGCTCTGCTTAGGTGAGACGGTATCATTCAATTACATGCAAACAATTGTAAGCAGCATTTTGGTGCGCTGCGAGACGCTGCTCCATGCTTCTTGGATAGGAATCTACCTATATGCATGTCTTTTTGGAAGTCGTATAAAAACGTTTTTGCATGAGCAGAATTTCACCCCTTTGCCATTCTCTATGTCTTGTTCATTTTTAGGTAGGAACAATGGAAAATGGGATTGGGCATTCTAGACATAATGTTTATAAATATGAGTTCTGTGAACGTACTTCTTCCTTCTCCAAGCAAGAGCAGCCAATCAAGTTTACAGCAGTAAACATCCTAAATCCATTTTGCAACGATGTAATTTCATTCTTCATTCGAATCTTAGGCCACGCTGTTCGAGAAATATGTGGCAGAAATGACAATTGAGTGTGAAAGTGAAAAACATTCAGGGTTGAATATATTCTTAGAAATTCTAAAAATTCAGCTCAATATATGTTCAATCCTTTCCATTGAATATATTTTTCAGATATCAGATCAAATTCGAAGATAAATTCATAAACTGGATTACCATGCGAAAATTGGCTCACACTGTTTTCTGATTGGCTACCGAATGAGAGGTTTTCATGCAGTAGCCAATCAAAGAACATCACGCGATAAGCTGTCATCTGAACCTAGCCGGGTTCTATGTGTCTTTTCAACGGTGCGATGATCGAATTATTGAGAAAATGACGGGTGCATTAGTTTTGGTCAAGATGCCTTAAAACCCTGGTGTATTCACTGATTCGATTTTGTTTAGAATTTTTGGGGGAAAACAAATGAAAAACGTTAAATTCTGCTTAGAACTTCATAAGTAGATGGCGCGGTTAAGGAATGTCACGCAAAATGTCAAACTTCAAACCTATGAAATTTTCTTTTCCTGTCATCATTACTTCATGCAAAAAATTGTGAATTGATCGTTTACAGAGATTATAGTTCTACGAACAAGATCCCGCTCAGAACAGTTGGCGCGAAAATGAGATGAAATCCTCGAAACTTACTACAATGTTTACATTTGTCTGTCAAAAATCAGATATTTCTTGAAGTGATTTCTTCTCGAATGGCCTTTTCGGGATCATGGAAACTTCAACGAAGAAATGAGAAAAGGTAGGAGAGTGGACTGATGTCTCTAGATAATGAATTAACTTGAAAATTGAGGGGATTAGAAAATGTCCCCGATGACATTGTTCCATTAAACTTTCTGATACGACCTATTACCAAGCCATTCACTGCCCATCTCTGCCGGACTATTACCTCTCTAACAATCTTCTGATATGAACAAAATCAGAGAGTTCATCGTAGATATTATAAAATCTGTTGATGAAATTGAGAAATCGATTAATCCTGGTGTGCGACAGTCTAGGCTGCTTCCAGCTATCTTAGAATGACTTCTCAGGAAAAGGTGAGCCCTACTAACGAAAGTGAGGGGAGGAAACAATAATCTAAATGCTTCTTTTCAATTTTTCAGAAACACTCTGCATGAGATAATCGGAGAAGGAGGGCGTTCAAAACCAAGCAATTGTTCGGAAGAACAAGGCCCACTCCCAAGATCGATAAGGCTAATGACTATGATTAGGATAATTATCACTTTTTAATAGACACATGAATTTCACAAGTAAGCGTAGATTTTTCATTCTATGAAGATATCTTGATTTTGGCTAGTGAATTCCGAACCGTCACAGAAGGTCTCATGGCTCTTTGGAAAAAAATATCCACTATATTTAGAATTTCCCAATACTTTTAGTCAGAAGATTGTTATCTCATGGGAAAATTTTCATACACAATATATATAATATGAAAAATAGTAACTAGATACATTACAATCACAAGTTGAAAAAAATTATTACAATGGGCAAAGGTAGTTCAGAGAAGATTCAAATTAATTTTTACATATACGAGTCATTTTACTAGTAGTGGAGTTATATTAGATTTTAGCTTCAGAAAGTTAGGGGACTGTGTTTACTGTACATTAGTGATGATGTAAGGAACAACATATAAAAAGTTACCAACCGTAAAGTGTGTGCCCAATTTATTATTTAACAAATAATTTGCAAAATTACATTGTTCATTGAATATCTCAAAAAATATATAAATTTTTTAAAAATACTGCCATTCGAAAGAATGGAAGATTTTATATGAAAAAGGTTCATAAATATTTTTTTTAAATTAAAACTGTAAGCTGCAGATTTTTTTTTCTAACGTACGAACACGTGAGGTAGCGACACTGAAGTGCACCTCTTGAGGAGCACGCAGCCACGAGCGCGCTTCACTTAATTTGTTAAAACTTTCGATCTAATTGATAAAATTAAGCTAACAAAAATTCAAATTGAAGAAGGAAAAAGTAGCTAACGAGAAGTCTTGTTTTCAAATGTAAAAAAAATGAATAGGAATAGTACATATATGAACATAACGTCAAAGTAGAATTTTCTATAAAATCAATTAAAGATCTGCCATTCTTTAAATTTTCGAAATACACATCTGAAATTTGTACAGTTTAGTCCCAAAATGACAGTTGAGGAGGTGTGTAAATGAAAAAGAATCATAACATTTTATTTCAAAAAATACAGTTGTCAAAATATTGAATAATTTCAAAACATTTATGAATGAATTTTTAGGACATGCTTCAAAAACCAAAAACTCTAGTTCAAAATTGATATCAAGATTTTTCAATAGTACTTTCTAAAGCTTGTAATCTGTACTCCAAGGTTTGATTGGTTTTATTGAAAAAATTGAATTAATAATAAAATTTCGACAAAAATAAACAAATGTTGCTCCAAAATCCGTGAAATTTTTTGTTAAATAGAATTTAATAACGTTTATATAGAAAAAAAAAAGTTTACCTAACCAACATATATTTATATTACGACCTCGAACAAGGTATACGCAGCGTATAATAATGTTTATTCTTTTTTAATATAAGTATAAATTGTATCAAATACGAAATTATTATGTTTTTTAGTAAATTGACGAATTGTTCATTTTTATAAATGAGTTCCTGCTTAAAATTTTTGTTTAGAATAGAAATATAAGTTTATCTTTTGATGTACTTTATATTGGATCGAAAATGTCATATTTGAATGTTAGAGAGAGATTGAACATCAGAGAACGCCATCGTTTTTTCAATGTCATATTCTGGTTCAGCGACCTTAAAAACCCCTATAGCATCAATTTGGGTGAAATGTGCGTAACAAAATTGTTTTTTATTGTTTAAACAATAAATAAACAAGCAGCGAACGAATATAAGTTTATAACTTCTTTCTGCAAGCAATTTCTAAGTAATATCAGAAGGTTTCAGGAGAATCCATGGTTTCCAAGATGATGCATGATTTTAAGCTATTTTTACTCCGCTATATGAAGGTAATTTGAGTTCTTGCGATAAGATAGTCGTGATCTTGTCTGCCAAAATAGTGAACACCTCTTAATTTCTCCAAAAGCTGAGAGGTTCTTTCACTCAGATAGGATTCGAACAATTGAAGCTTCGTCCTCTGAAGCTTATGTAACAGTCAAAAGCTTTAAATATGTCGCAAAACACTTCTTTCAGACTAGAATATAGATTTTTCAGAAAGCGAAAGAGATTGCATCTCCCGTACTTTTATTGGTTTGAAAGCTAAATTAAGTAATTGTATTTAATTTACAGCACTTCATGAAATCATTATCCGCTCCATCATAAGATTTTTATCATGAGCAAACAGGGACAGAAATACATAAGTACCCACTCGGTGGAGCCGTATTAAGATGTCTAAAAAGCATGGTGTATTCACTTATACCTGTAAAATATTGGGACAAACTGGGGGACACCAGCCCACTTGATGAAGGGAGTTATCTGAAGTTTCAGATGGCGCCGACGTCGTTTCTTGTCATAATTCAGTAAACTGCATTTACAGACCACACAGGGTGTTTTTGTGATTTGGGTCTCTGATCCGTTCTGGGATTGTGCTTTTGTCGCCTTCAAGGTTAAGTCAATTCGTTGTGAAATATTTTGAGGTTGATCGATCGATGTAACATATTTTAGAACAAACTATTCCATGTACTTATGTCAACGTTATATAGAACTTTCGAGAGGTGTTCCGGAATCATTCTAATTATGAACCGTACCAATTTATTTTGTATGGTTAATTTTCTATTGATACGGCTTAAGATGTCTAAAAACCCTGGTGTATTCACTGATTAGATTTTGTTTAGAATTTTTGTGGGACAACAAATGAATAAAGTTAAATTCTGCTTAGAACTTCATTAGTAGATGGCGCGGTTAATGAATGTCATGTTTGTGTCACGCTAAATGTGAAACTTCAAACCTATATTTTTATTTTCTGTCAACATTACATTATTGTATATTTTTATGCAAAATATTGTGAATTGATCGTTTATTGCTGTTCGTAGTTTAAATTTTATGTTATTAGTTTTGCCTGGTATTTAATTTGTGTTTAAGGAATTGGTAGTTTTTAAGTAGTGTGTGTGGATACTCACTTTTGGTGAAATGGACCCGTTCTGCATTTTGTGTGGACATTCTAAAACTACAAAATCGAATATTCATCTACATTTAGTACCGAAGGTAAGTATAGTATTTCTAATTCCAATTGAACCGACATAAGGAGTTTCGAGAAGGAATTCTGTTCCACACGACAGAACTTTTTTATGATTGTACCAGGAACGCTTTGGAAGTAAAAAAACTGGTAGTATATAAATTTCCCATTTGCCGGGCAGTGCATATGAACACTCCTCGTAGTGCTCTTATTTTTATTGCCGTTCCAATTGGGATTAGAATAACTATACCTAGGTGCAGATAGTCACAATAAGGGCTCGTCCATACTCATCCGAATGAACGCATTTTTTGCGTTAGTAAATCGGAAAAAAACTGCAGCATGAATTATCATATTTATACCGCAAATTGCGATTGATTATGAATCATAACATAATATGCCATTTTTTATATGTGGTGTCGACATTTGTAATTTTTTTAATTAAAAAAAAATTCAATCAGTCGAACAGATCCGGAAGAAAGATTATGCATTTTAATAAATTGGTGTACCTGAATACGACCTCTTCAGTTTTGGCCCCACTTCGGACAATATAGTTCGTCGAACTAAGACCAGGTTACTCAATTTTTTTTTAAATATTTATTGGGACCATGGGATTATACATCTTCACATCCTTAACGGGAGTAACAATCTCCCTGCACATTGCTATAGCGTAGTACTCATATATCACGAACATATGTTCTTTTATTTGTGTGTGCAATACTTCGTAGAGTTCAGAGACAGTATAGTCGGTGAATTTCATAAATATTCAACAGATCCTCTGTAATTAACGTTAACATATCACATGAATGTCAATAGAAACTATGGATATGTTGGGAAAGTATAGACTGATCTAAATTTTGTGGTTTGTCCGAATCCACAAAAACTTGAGATATTTCAACTGTATTGCTACATGTCTGGCAGCCATTTCTTCACAGAAAAATTGTGACATTCGGATGATTATGTTTTCGCCTCAACTGACGATGTAACCCTTTTATTCACCATTTTCTGTAAATTTTAAATTGAACTTCAACTGCTACTTGAATATTTGAAATTGTGTTTCCAACCCCATGTCAGTTTTTTAGGGGTTTGAATAATAAGAAATTAACGATGGTATGAACTTGTTCAGAATATATAAAACTATCTTGGTTTCACTTTTGAAATCTTACCTCAACTTTTTCATAACAAAAAATAATATATCCATAAGAAATTTGATATTATATGTAGATAAAGGTTTAAATACGTTTTTAGTACAATGTCTGACATCAATGGATCAATTAAATATAGTGGATCATTAAATCGTTGATCTAACTAACATACATTTTTCCATTGATAGATAATTATTGTTTTACAAAAAAGTAACCTGGGATGATAACATGCGCAAGTAATGGATGGATGCTGTTGGGAAATATCTGCCTGTTTCTGCATTCATTTGTTCAAAACATTTTTCTAAAAATTATATTGGTCTCAGAAGGCTCCTGAAGGGTGCAGTACCATCATGCATGTAAGTATTCAGTTGAATTCAGCTCAATTATTTAATCAGGGCTATTTGCTCTTTTTATCAATAATGTAATGAATATACTAATTTTTTGGAGGCCCCAAATGCAAAACATTTTCAACAAATTGGCTGATTGTAGTCAATCAAATTCGAAACAGACCTTTTGAAAACCAACAAAAGACAGGCTGAAACCAGCCCAACGAATTGCATATGTGAGAATGTCTGAGCAATCTGATATTGTGTCTAAAAATGTTATATTATTGATTTGTCAGAAAAATGTATAAATATATTTTGTTTTCTGATTGTGGAATGTTAATTTAGCCATGCCCAAGAATAAGATGATAGAAATAAAAAAAAAAACATTGTACGGGAGGGGAGCGCCTTAAATATGTACCCACTCCATGGTATATATTTCCAGAAAAGTTGTAAACTTTTAAATTAGCCTCCAGAGTTTTTTTCTACAATCACATGTTATGAAACAACAATCTTAGAAATCAAAATTAATATTTTTTGCTCATTCTCTCTTCATTATGATGGGTTTCTTTTTCATTGCCAGAATGAATTGTTTGGAGGTGGGACAACTAGTCATGAAACTTCCTTTTGAATTCCCTACAACTTCAATACTCATAAATAATTCAGTTTGCAGTTTTATTGTGAAACCCATTCAGTAATCATGATTTATGTACCTGTATAATGGAAATATATAAAGATACATATTTTTTTGTTTCTTGGATTTTTTCAGTATAACCGCTCCAGAACTTCCAGTAAACTCCATTCCTGGTCCATCCTGCACTACCATATCTGGTGGTTCACCTTTCCCTGTTCCTAAACCTCAATTGGTGAATCTTGATACTGTTCAAATGGAGAATATTTCCAATACTGAATTTGATAATTCTTAGAACCTGTTTTCCTTAATAAAAAATGACGACATCATCATCAATCCCCCTGATTATTGGAGTATTCATAAATTGGAAAATAATATTGTGTTTTCCAAAGTGGCATTACAAGAAAACCTCATGCCTTATATAGAGCGCTCGGTTGTTCTTACAGCAAACAACATTCAAGCTCACGCCATGAATACAACTAGTAGTGCCATGAACTCTGTAACCACTGTCGATGAGATGAAATAATTGTTAATTATTGCTTTTAGTGGACTGTAAACACTTTTTTATTGACTAAATTGTAATTATTCAGAGTTGTAATTCGAACGTTTATTTGACATTCGATATCATTGACATTACATTCAAAAGTCTCTCGTTTCCATGATTATAACAATGTAGTATTAAAATAAGAACCAATATACAGAGAGTTCTCAACATACCGCCGGGCATTGACAGGTATCGAATACCTTCAATAAACAAAATATTTTAAAGTCCTAACCAAAGTCTGGTATCGCCTAGTAATTTTTTAGGAATTATTCTCACTCTGTTCAATAGGAAGTACACATAGTTTCGACACAACTCGTTGTATTTCACTCCCATTGGCAACCCTTATGGTTGCTACTCGAACTATATTGTCTTTTCCTGGATGAAGTTTGACTACTCCTCCCATTTTCCATTTCAAGGCAGGCAAGTTATCATCTTTGATTAACACTATCTTCCCAACTCTCAATAAATTGCTGACATTGGTTTTCTATTTGATACGTGTCTGCAATTCTCCAATATATTCTCGCTGCCACCTTTTCCAAAAATGCTGGACAGCCTGCTGCAGTTTCTCATATTTTCTTAGTCTAGTTTCATTTCCAGTAGATTCATTTCTGGAAGAGCCGTCAAGCTTTTTCCAATCAAAAAATGCAATGGGGTCAATGGATTATCATCTGCAGGATCTGATGATAACGGGCTTAAAGGCCTTGAATTGAGTATACTCTCAATTTGAATAAATACTGTCAATAGATCCTCATAAGTAAATTCCAAATTACCAACAATCCTTTTCAAATGATACTTGGTACTTTTGATACCCGCTTCCCAAATTCCCTCGAAATTTGGAGATCTAGCTGGAATAAAATGCCGAGAAATACCTTCTTCGGACATATTATTACTGATTTCATTGTTTGATGATGTGAGAAACTTATACAAATCTTTCAACTGAGCACTTGCACCAACAAATGTTGTAGAATTATCCGAATATATATGGTCAGGTCTACCTCTTCTTCCAATGAATGTATCTGTTGATAAATCTGTTACAACATCAAGATGAATAGCCTTTGTTGACATACAGATAAACAAGCATATATAGGATTTTATTGATTTGGCACCTCTTAACTTGCGATCTTTAATCATTATAGGGCCACCATAATCAATGCCCACATTGGAAAAAGGATGAAATCCTGTTATACGACATTTTGGTAAATTGCCCATCAAATATTGTTCACTAGAAGGCCTTGCACGAAAACAAATAATACAGTGACGGGTAATTTTCCGAGCTATATTTCTCCCTGAAGTTGGCCAATACCTTTCCCGTATTGAACTTAACATTTGTTGAGGTCCGCAATGTAGTAATCGTAAATGTTCATTGGACGAAATCAATGCTGTCAACTTATGACTTGAGCCAAGTATGATAGGATGTTTTTTATCATATTCATAATTATAATTGTTAATTCTACCACCAACCCTGATTATTTTATTATCATCCATATATGGAGAAAGTGATAGAATACTACTCTTTTTATTGATTGATCTATTATTGTACAAATCATTATATTCTTGAGAAAACGCCTGATATTGAGAAATCTTTATCAGCGTATTTGAGGAGAATTCAAATTCTGGAACAGTTAAATAGCCGTATTGTCGATTAGTCACTGAAAGTATGGCATTTTTATAAAAACGAATACAATATGCCGTAACTCTTTGTAATTCCAATAAACTGGAATATTCATCGAATAAATTGAGATCGTATGAAATAGTAGTAGCTGCAGAAATAGTACGTTTTTCTGGTATTTTTTCATAAAATTGCGAACGAAAATTGATAAGATTCCATTCATTTTCATTCAACAGCAGCCACTCTGGGCCATGCCACCATGAAGAAGAATTTATTATATCTTAAGCATTCATTCCCTGTGATATTAGATCAGCAGGGTTTTCAGATGATTTAACGTAATTCCAATCAGAAGGTTCTGTCATTGATTGGATATCACCAACACGATTGGCAACAAATGTTTTCCATTCTCTGGCCGAACCTTTGATCCATGCAAGGGTGATAGTGGAATCACACCAAAAATATTTTTTATCGAATTTAATAGATGATGATTTGAGAATTTTCTCCACAATATAATAAATTTGCTCCACAAAGTTCCAATCTTGGCAATGAAATTTGCTTCAGAGGTGCTACTCTTGATTTTGCACATAATAAATTCGAAGAATAAATTCCTGAGGAATCTTGACAGCGAATATAAATACAAGAACCGTAAGCACTCTCCGAGGCATCTGAGAACCCGTGAAGTTCATTTGTGATTGGCATAGATGATAGAATAAATCGTGTAATTTTTATGTAATTAATATTCTGTAGATTATTTTGAAATTGCTTCCACATGGTATACGTTTTTTGTGACACTGCTTCATCCCATGTCAAACCGTCTCTCCATAAATTTTGCAATATTAATTCCGCAAAAATAATTATTGGACCAAGGAGACCCAAAGGGTCAAATATTTGGGATGTGATAGATAATATCATTCGTTTGGTCACCATTTTTTGGTGGGATTGTTAACATATCAAATACTGAATTTGATCTGCATGTGAATTCCATAAAACACCTAAAGTTTTATTGTTTTCATCTTGGCCTAATTGTAAAATACTATGTTTCGAATTGTCAGATATAACAATTTCCGCAACTCGAAACCTCCAGATAATAAAATATATGAAATGTCTTTTTGAATGCGCAAAAGCTCGTTTATTGAATTGGAACCCGTAAGTAAATCATCTACATAGAAGTCATTTTTTATGGCATGTGAAGCTAGAGGGTATTGTAATTCATTTTGGACAGCCAACTCATATAAACATCTGATAGCCAAAAACGGAGCTGAAGCTGTTCCGTATGTAACGGAATTTAGTTGAAAACATTGTAACTCGTCAGTTGAATTTTCCCTCCAAAATATCCTTTGTAGATTTCTCTGTTCTTTGTGAATCAGAATCTGACGATACATTTTAGTGATATATGCACTAATAACGTATTCGTATTGCCGAAATCGAATTAATATTGAAAATAAATCAGATTGTATCGTTGGGCCACTGTATTGTAAATCATAGAGTGATATCCCATCGTCGGTTTTAGCACTAGCATCAAAAACTACCCGCACCTTGGTGGTCAAACTTGACTCCCTTACCACTGCATGGTGAGGTAAATAATATGAAATACTATTATCATCCGATTGTTTATCAATTTCAGTCATGTGACCTAAGCTCTGATACTCTCTCATAAATGCCACATATTCCGATTTCAAATTGTTATTTTCATCACGTTTTCGCTCCGAGGTGAAATATCCATTCAATGCCATTTTTCTTGAATCGCCTAATTGACTGAAGTTTTCTTTGAAAGGCATCTTTACTATAAAACGACCATCACTATTCCGTTCGAAATTTTCGATAAAATGTAATTCACAAAAGTTTTTTGAATCGGATATATGTTTCTTTGAATCATTCAATTCTTCTATTTGCCAAAACTGAGTTAACATATTGTCAATAGAGGATTCTGATATTGAATATTTAAACAGGAAATGAAATGATTCACCACGTTAGGAAAAAATAGACTTCCTGAAACTATCCAGCCAAGAAGTGTTTTTTGAAGTGAAGGTTGTTGCCTGCCAAGATGTAATTGACCAATACTGAGCAGACCCCAAAATAGATTTGCTCCTAAGAGAATATCAATTTTACTACGTTTATAAAATGTAGGATCAGCTAATTGAATATTCGGTGGAATTTCTATTTGATTGAGTGCAAAAGATGAACATGGTAGTTGTTCTGTGATTTTTTGTAAAATGAGACAAGTAGTATTTGACTTGAAATTACTATGACAGGACTTGAAATTGATTGTGGCTTGATGACTTATACCAGCTAATGATTCGCCTACTCCTTTGATGGCAATATTGACTGTTTGTTTTTTCAGACCCAACTTATTGCATAATTCTTCAGTAATGAATGAACTTTGTGAAGCACTATCCAGAAGATCCCTTGCTTTATGAAATTGTCCACGATAGTCTTCAACTAAAATAATTACAGTAGGTAATAATATTTGAGAAGTCATTGAATTATTGACATGTGAAGTCAGTATTTGTATTCCACTCTGAGAAATGGGTTCTTGAAGATTGTCAATTGAATCTGTATCATTACAATTTGTCTCAGGATTTTTTGAGTGCAGTAAAGTATTATGTTTACGATAACATTGCTTGCACTTAGAATATGTACAATCAGGCACTATATGTCCTGGTCGGAGACAGTTTAAGCATAAATGTTGCTTTTTTATTTCATTGATTCTGGAAGCTACAGGTAATTTCAATAATTGATCGCAACTATAATTAATGTGTTCTCCATTGCAAAAATAACATTTTACCTTATTAACACTAGCAACATAACTATTATCGTATGATTTCTTGATTGATTTTTCACGATATTTAGAAACTTCATTGGTTTCAGTTGAATTGTATTCCAGTTTTTCTAATAGTTCACATTTACGCTTCAAAAACATGTTCATATCATTTATAGTAGGCAATTCATTCGAAAAATTGTATGATTCCCACTCACGCCTAGTACGAGAGTCAATTTTTGAGGAGAATATGAAAATAATTAGGGAATCTCAGCTATCAACTGGTTGTTTCATGTTCTTGAGTGAACGTAAGTTTTTTGTTATATTGTCAAATAGTTTTCTCAAATCAGAATGACTTTCTTTTTGTAAAGAGGGATAATCCAAAATTGCCCTTATATGGTTAAATATTATCAATCTTTTATTTTCAAAACGATCATTCAGCAACTGCCAAGCTATCTGGTAATTGGCTGAAGAAACTTCAATTGACTGAATTATTTCTCCTGCTTCATTCTGCAGAGAAAATTTCAAATAATAGAATTTTTCAATGTCATTCATTGCTCTATTGTCATAAACCAAGGCTGTAAATGCATCTCTGAATCCAAGCCATTTGCCGTAAGCACCATCGAACGTTGGCAATCGAATGGCAGGATACTTTACTTTATGAATATCTGATTGTGATGGTATATTCAAAACTTGTGATTGTATATTGTCATTATCAACAGAAACATTGTAACCCTGTATAATACTGTTGGGAGATACATTATCATTGATGGATTCATTGTTTGAAAATATAGTATTATTGAGTATAGAACTTGAAATTGTACTTATTTTTGTATTGGACAGGGCATTCTCTACATTGCTGGTGCCAATAGTCACTGATGGAGATTCATCTTCAGATTTTGAATAGTTGGATATTATAGTTTCTGCCTTACTGATGTAGAAAAAATAGGAATTTTCAAAGTTATCGATTCAAATTGATCAAACAAGGGTTTTGCTTTTTCCATGCGACATTGCAACTCCCGTAACAATGTTTCATTCAGATTAGATAAATCAATGGAATCAATAAATTTCTTGAACCTAGTACTGGAAGCCTCAAGCTGATATTTTTTTATGATCAAATCACTGATATTCATTTCAGACATTCAACTGTATTGTTCGGAAAGAATTGGTGATATTGCTCGAATTCACAAATATAATGGAATTATATAATTATTATTTGTTATCTTTGCTAATTATTGAATTGGAGAAAACTTTGTTTACCAGATCTGAACTAATAATGGTATAATAGAATCGACATATGAAGATCAAAATGGCATAAACTCCAATGAGTTTTTATGCAAGTACGATTCAAATCAAGTATATAGACAAGCAGGCGTGTTCGGAGAACCGGGCTCGTATGCAGGAACAAATGAAATGGAAGATACTCACAGAGAATTCTTGAATACAGAATCTTGTTATCGTATCCAATGGCCTCCTGACTATTGGTGATATACTCTTGCTGTCGTTGCTTGGAAAAGGTTACTTGTAGATTGCTTAATTTCCTTAATTTTCGCAATATTTTTTAACATACCTCAACTGGATGACCCGAATCGATGGACCATATTAATTATTGCTTTTAGTGGACTGTAAACACTTTTTTATTGACTAAATTGTGAATATTCAGAGTTGTAATTCGAACGTTTATTTGACATTCGATATCATTGACATAACATTCAAAATTCTCTCGTTTCCATGATTATAACAATGTAGTATTGAAATAAGAACGAATATACAGAGAGTTCTTAACAAGAATACTTGAGAAAATTGGACCATGAACAAATTTGTAAAGGTCACAGTAACACATGTGAAATTTTCATTTCACCTTATACGAATGAGTGTAAGGCTTGCTCAAAATTAAAATACAAACTGGAGGTGAGAGGTGAAAAGAGAAGAAGATGAACTATACAAAAAAAAACAAAAGTAAAACAACAGCTCTACACGAGAAAGAGGAAAGAACAACTCGAATCAATTGTAAATAATATAAAAAAAGAACGGATTGACTCTAAGAAAATTGACAATTTCATCAAAGACTTGCCTGGGGTACAACAAAACATGATAAAGACTTGTTGCAAATCGAGTCAAAGTAAAAAAACAGGAAAACGTTACACCCTTGACTGGATATATTCCTGCATCATCATGAAAATTAAGAGTCCAAAACTCTATAATCACATGAGGGAAAATAATATCCTACAGCTACCATCCCCAACCACACTTTCAAGGTGAGTAAATATCTTAATTAATTTAAATACTGATACAAAATATTGAACTATTAGGTTTATCACCTTCTACTAGAATTAGGAAAGTCATTTCAGAAAATCTATAGAGTATAGAACAGCAAATTTCTAATCTACCCTGATAAGTAAATACGTTCACATCAAATTTTTTCATTGCAACAAAAAAACAAATTTCAATTTGTTTATTAAAATATGGTAGAGAAGAAAAATAATTTATACTTTTTTAAACAATGTCATTTTGGAACAGAAATACGTCCCGTAGAAAATTAAAATTAAACACAGTAGGTATGTTTATTGTAATTTCTTGCAGATTTTGTCTTCTTTGGCTGATATCAATGGATAAACATAATTACTCCAGAAAAAAAAAGAATACTTCCTTCTGTTCATATGAAATGTAGAAGTAAAAATAAAAAAAAGACAAAGTATTTTTAATAATATGGGTAACACTGATCAAGGGTATCACAATTTGAAAATTTCAATAACAAATCTTTTATTAGATCCATATGTTTTCTTCGATAGATAATATAATTTGTATATAGTCTGTATAAAATATTAAATTTTTCCTAGGTACATCAGGAACATTGATGGAACTTTTGGTTTCCATAAAAGAGTTTTTTCCTTCTTGAAGGAAAAGACGAAACATATGAAGGAATGGGAAAAACATGGATGTCTGCTTGTGGATGAATGCAAAATATCAAAGACAAAAAAATTGGATGAGAACACCATGGAATTTGTTGGATTCATCGATTTGGGCGATCACACTCCAAAGAAAACTGGAAACTGGAGACCATGCCTTGGTCATTATGTTTCAAGCATTTGCAGGTCATGGTCTTCAAGCATTAGCTTGTTTTCTAAGTGGAGGTAATGTGACGGGCGATATTTCATCAAAAAATATATTGGAATGTGTCATTCTATGCGAGAATGCAGGGCTATACGTTGATGTGTTGAGACCAGTGATGGAGCTAGCTGGAATCGAAAAACGTGGAAACACCTTAGCGTAGATAATAGTCTAGAACCATGGTGTGAACACTTTATGGACGAGTCTCATAAATTAAGAATGTGCTCTGATTTTCCTCATCTCATCAAATGTTTGAGAAACAATTCATTCCATAACAAAAAATTTATAGTATGACTGCTGAAATTAAGTACTTCAGATATTACCATGAAAAAATTATTTTAGATCCTCGAAGGATGTGTACTATTTTCCCATTTCGAGAATGTTCTGGAGTACGAATCAACTGAAGAATTTAAAATGGCTTTCATGTTGACTGAAAGCCATATCCATCCAAAACATGGGGAGAAGATGGATACAAGGCTAGCTTTTCAGGTAAGTTGAAAGTTGGTGACCTTTGATTGAATTGAATGACAATACATGTAGAATAACTTTTGTTCAAAGGAATATATCATATCTTCATTTTCCAGTTATATAGCAATACCACTGCACTAGCTTCAGGAACTTATCAAGATAAAGATATATTGACAAATGTTGATCCCACAATCATATTTTGCCAAAAAATCAATAGACTCATTGATATCATGAGTTCGTCAAAACCAGACACTGGCTTGAAGCTTGACTCTCAAGAATATGAGGTGATTATAATTCAACACTGTATTCCTACAATTAGTCGACTATAATTTTCATTGTATTCCTATGTGAAATGGTTTTTCAAACCAGGTTAACAAATATTAAATATAGAAAGCCATTAAAATAATAATAGTTATTTATGCAACAAGTGTTGTCCAACTCGGCTTGATGGCCTCGTCGGACAACTTCATATCGAGTGCAATAAACACTTCTTGCACGAGTTGCATACAATATTTTTTCTACGTTATGTAAAAAAAAAAATTTATTTAGGTAGCACTAAGTGTGGGAAAATAAAAAGCGTAACTTAATAGCAGAATATTTGATAATTAATTAGCACTATAGATTTGCATTGAGATGGTGGTTAGGAACACCTATGTTGGGAATAATTTAACTCAAACTTTATTTTTGATTAATTGCATTTTCTAGTAATTCCGTAATACAGCATGCAGTAAATATAAAATATGTAATTGTTTAAAATGTAATACAATATCACAGAAAATGGACTAAAAATGCCGTCAATTTGAACGTTTATGTTTGTCATGATCACAAAACGCTGTAGTAGAATGACAGATGAGTGCAATAAACATTTTATTGCACTAGTGCAATAAAGAACCAGTCTTTTCATTAAATATAGTTCAATAAAGTTTTGTTGTTTGCATGAACGTAGAAAAAATATAAAAATCAATTAAGTTATTTAAAATCTGCATTCTTGGAGACTGCATCACTGATAAATGAATTCTGAAAGTATTTGAACATGAGTTTATCTATCTGAACTGATAGGTTACTAACTTTTCCCTTCAATTTTGAAACATTTGTGTTAACGATTAATTTGAAAACTACCTGACAAATTAGTTTCAATTAAATATATTTCAGGATCTAGATTCATTTCTGGTATATTTGGATTTATGGAAGCAATGTTCTCCCAAATACTGTTTTATGTCAGATTCTACCTATGATGGATTCAGAGCAACAATTTCATGTACTTTAGATTTAACCAAGTATTTGTCTGAGCTTGGTTTCAAATAGTTGATGACATCCAGACTGAACCAAGATCATCTGGAGGTGATTCTATTATTTATACATATTTTTATGTAGTTTTTTAACTGCCAATATTACTTTCAGCACTTTTTTGGAATGATGAGAGCAGCAGGCGGATGCAGTACTCATCCCGAGTCAATTCAAATAGGACGAATATTTCGCCTGATGTCCCTATATTTTTTAATGAAGCCACCCAGAGAAAGTAATATCACTGGAGGACAAATGATGAAATCTCTGCTTCGTGTTGTAGATCTTAAAGGAAATAAACAGAAATTTATATTTGACATTGAAATAAGCGAAAATATCTCGGAAATTGAAGAATTCTTTTCAGAAATTGATGAAGCTTTTGCATATTTTTGTGGATATGTTGCAAAGAAAATCAAAAGCAACACCAAATGTGAAGAATGTGTGGAAACTATAATAGGGGAAGGAAATGAACATTTCAACACATTTATAAAAAATAAAAGTAGGGGTTTTTTAACATTCCCCTCTGGCCAAATAATGAATTTTCTTCGCTTCATAAATTAAAAATATGCACTTTTATAAAATCTGTTCTCAATGAGAAAAAATAAACTATTTTGAAATTTTCCAAATTCAGTGATCAAACTAGATAGTACAACAACCTATTAACAAATCGGAATGATAAAAAAAAATAAGGCAAGCTTTTATACAAATGCACTGGAAGGGAAAAAATAATTTATTTAATTATATGATCTAGGTTATTCTATGAGTAACAGATTCAAAATCTTGCCGCGCAATATATTTTATATTCGCGGCAAGCTTTTGAATCTGGTACTCATATAATAACCTAGGTGAAACAATTAAAGACACATTTTTTTCTCTTTAAGTGCATTTGTATAAAAGCTTGCCTTATTTTTTCATTTTTTATAATTATTTTTATTTAATTCTTTTAAGTCATCCATAAAATATGTCATCCTATCGGGCCATAATAACAAAACACTTCGTCATTTTAGAGCCGGCATCAATGAATTAATGAGTTTTCACAATAAAGTCATGATGTCCGACCCCAAAAACCCCCCACACCCCAACTTTGAATAGAATCAGGCACAATCACAAAACTCGTCGCCATCTTGAATTCGTGAATTTTTGTTTTCCGACCCCAAAAACACCCACATACCAATTTTGAATGGAATCGAACCATAATCACAAAATTCGTCCGTCATATTGGAGCCGCCATTTTGTTTTTTCTTTGGTGAAAATTTTATAATCGGAATTTTGAACCCCTGCCAAATTTCACGTTATTTGTATAACTAGAAGGGGGTCAAAATTCACTTGCAAGATTTGAACTTAACATACACACGAATGTAAAAAATTCAGATCTATATTCTCTATTCTCACTTTTATAATGTATTAGCAAGTAATATTGAAAATGTTATATTCATTCTCTTTTGTATTGAACCGTATTTTTTGATATATATTAAAAATATTTATTGAAATGTTTCTGATATTGTGAATTTGTATGTGTTACATTGAAAAAAAGATACATATTGTTATATTTCCTGCATGAACTACTGTATGTTTATTGGGAATGAAGATTTATTATTATTATTTTAAATGACAATATTTTACGAATTGGTATTCGTTTTTCTGGCCTTTCTCCACGTGATCAATTTTGTCACATTAGCAGATACGCCCTTGCAGATAGTGTGAGTGGGCGATTTAAAAGTGAATATATATATATATGCTATATATGTGTTATATATATATATATATAAATATATATATATATATATATATATATATATTCATTAACAAAATATTGCATTCATTCTTACTGATTTTTCTAGCCTCTAAAAAAAAATTGTATATATATATATATATATATATATATATATATATTGTTATGTTATTAACAACCAGTTATATATTATAAAAAGAAAAAACCAATAAAAAGAATAATTATTAAATAGCTATTAGTTTCAAGAGATTGTTTTTACAAATTTTTGAAATTCTATTTCCTTTATTAAGCCTCTGTATGATATGAATAGATGAAAATGTCCAAATACTATAACACAATCAATTTCATACACTGTCATAATGATTACGACCCATAATTCTTCAAAAGACAACAAAAATTCTAGATTTACAAAATTTTCCCGAATAAAATGTGATCTACAAATTTATAAATTTGAAACATACAGTATATGAAATTGTAGCCAACTAAAAGTAGCCGATGGTAGAACAGCAAACTTCTTGATGACAATAGCCAATCAGGGAACAGTATGGTCACATGTAGAATTTGAGATTGTGAGGGAAAAAGAACGAGAGAGTGTCAGAGGCAATTATTATTGAAATTTGTACATAGTTAATGAGAATGGAAAAATAGTTTTATGTATAAGTTATGACAAATAACCACAAACAGTGAAAAAGTGACAATATAGTGCGCGAATTCAAAAATTCGAATCGGATGGAAGGAACAAAATTGGTATCCAGGTGACAACAAACAAAGCCACAAGGGAGATCGAAAATGAATTTAAAACGAATGCCACGTTATATTTTTCTGAGAAAAAAAAATGGAATAATTCCCACATTATAAACGAAAAACCAAGATTACATCATTTGTACACCGTATACAAGTATCCAAGGCTGATTGCTGAATTTGTATGGTTCCTTCTATTTGGTATTGGAGTTCCTGATAGCATTGGAGTGAAAGGGAATCCAAATCCTGGTGTGTATTGAACAGCGACAGTTCCAGACAGGTATAAACCTTCCATAGTGCACATTCCGAACTGAACAATTTCACTAATAACGCATATTCCATCGGAAGAACTTTATTTCAATTGATTTCGAACTATTAAAGAAATTTTCACTTTCAAGGTAGAAGTGAGGTTGTGTATATTTTACCAATGAACTTTTCTCATGATTATCCATGAATATTTGTAGATTCACCTTAGAGTAAGTTATCTTCCGTAGGCCAGGTAAAATTAAGTTTTCCTGAATAAAGGAAATAATTGCTTTTTGATACTTTGTTGTTTGTTTTATACATGATCAACAATCATACTTATGACCATTGAATAAATAGAAATTTGACATATCAAGCAATGGCTAGTGGCTCAATTGCCTGAACCGGCTATCTGAGACAAGAGGCGTACCAACTGTGCTTAGCTGTGGTAAGGAAGTGATAACAATTGGCAGCAACGTGACGAGAGAACAGTGACGTTAGCTAGCAATTATTATTACATCACAAAGTATATTATACAGAGCAAAAATATGTATCTATCAATATTTCATAACAAAAAAAACTATTATCATAACAACTATTGTTTTTACAATTATCATAACATAACAAGTGGCGCCCAACGTGGGGCGGAAAAGGCGAGAAAAGGCAAGTAAGGGAAATATATTATTTCTTAATATTCACCGCAATGTAGTGGCAAAGTAAGGGCAATATATAGTTTCAAGGCAAAGTAAGGGCAATATATAGTTTCAAGGCAAAGTAAGGGCAATATATCGTTTCAAGGCGAAGTAAGGGCAAGTAAAGGAAAAATATTATTTCTCAATAACACTGGGTGAACATTGGCAATTGGCATCATAACGTGTAAGGCCAGATATTGGTGAATAAAAAAAGGATTTGAGAGATGGTAAGAAAGTTGGCTTGGAAGAAGGTGCAGAAGGTGGAGAGAGAGGCGATCAGGAACAAGGAGAGAGTAGTAAAGTGAGAGAGATAGAAATAAAAAGTGAAAGGAAGGAATGAAATGTTAGAAATTTTTTTAGAAAAAATGGAAAGAATGTTTAAAGAAAACTTAGAAAAAAAAAAAAAAAAAACCAGTATGAGAGATGAATTGAGAAAAACAATGAAAGAAAACACAGATAGAATAATAGAAAGTATGGGAAAATGTTTCAAAGAAAATAGTGAAGGAATATGTAAACCATTAAAAACAAGTAATGAGCAAAATAATAAGGAATTGAGGGAATAGTTATACAAAAAACAGATTTAGTAACAATTTATTAGAAAAGATGATAACAAATACAAAATATAAAAATAAATCATGCCGACAAAAATAATGAGTTTAAGATAATATAAATGTGAATAATAAAAATTTTCAGATGCAAAAGGGAAATAAATAATAAAGTAACAAAAATTGAAATATATGACAGAAACATGGTAAAGATGAATTTTGAATTACAAAAAGGGAATGAAAATGATAAAAAATGATAATAAAAATGAATGACATGTACGTGGCTAACGAAACATTTGAGTTGGAGAAAGGAAACATAAATGAAAAAATAATAGTAATGCAAATCAATGACATCTACAGGGCGAATAGAATTTTTGAAATAAAGCAAAGCAATACAAATAATAAAAAAATTATAATAATGGATAGTGAAATGTTAAATAGAAAAATAGGGAAGAATTTGAATAAATTTTACTTCAAAAAACAAGAAAAAGTTGAATTTATGAAAATGAAAATAATTGATAATGTTGACAGAAAATTTCAATTGAAAATTTTTGAAAGGAAATATAGGCTTGCAGTTACAAAACAAGCAAGATTCCATAGAAGGAGAGACAAATAATAAGAATGAAAACTTAGGGAATAATAAATTGTAGGCTAACAAATTTGATAGGTAAGTTAGGGAATAAAAAAGGAAAAAAGTTAAAAAAATTGTTTGATAGATAGTTAGGTTTTCAGAAACATTTGAATAAAAGAAAATAAAATGAAAAACAAACGTAAAAAAATACATCAATGAGAGAAAATATTAGAGGAAACAAAACAACGCCTAAATAAGAAGTATAGAAAGAAAAGAAAGATATTGATTAACAATCATTAACCTGAAAAACAGAAAAGTTGATGCAAATATTGGTACAGGGTAGTTAGATAAAGTAAAGTGGAAAAACAATATTGAAAATGTTTACAAATATAAAACAATATAGATTATGAAGAAGGAATAATATAGAAATGGATAATAAATAATGTGAATTTTGAAGAAAAATGGAAAGAAATGAAGATGAAAATATTTTGTGTATAAAATGAATGTATGTGAGAAATGAAACTGGAAATGATAATAATAAAAAGATATTATAAGAAATATGATGATGATGATAAAGGTATAAAGAAGGTATATTAATGAATTATAAATGAATATAATATGTTAATTATGTGTGAATAATGAAAAAGCGAAAGAGTATGTACACAAAATAAAAGTAAATAAAATGAGAGATTCAAATTAATAAAATATCCAATTCAATATGAATATAAAGAACAACTGAAGGAAGAAATAGGAAAAATAATAAAACAGCATAATTGAAAGAGTACCAGTAATTGTAAAATCGATAATTGAAAATAATATCAGTATAAAATATAAAATGAAAGTAAGATAATAATAAAATATAAAATAACATATATGATAATATCTTGAAAAGTTTTCTCTCTTGATCTGAAAAGAAGTCCATAGTCAAGTTTTTCTGGAACAAAAGAACGTAGTACTAGTAGTTGTAAATAATAGTTATCGTTGCAGAATTTGTTTTTCTTGAACTGCACAGAGAGAAGAGATTCTGTAAAATTACCACGAAAATCGTTGGTTACATGTAACCAACGATTGTCGTGGTAAATTTTCCACTGGTTCTGTGAATTTTACATATTCACTGTAGAGATTAAAGTGGTTCTGTGATTTCAGTTTCACCAGAAATTATCAGAATTTTTACCATGCATTATGTAAAATCGAATACATTCTCAAGTGAATCTTTCGAGTCAATATTTGTATTTTCACAACTGTGAAATTACAAATATTATGTTTTTCCTGCAAACGGAAATGTGAAATTACGATTGCAATTTCTTCTCTTTTCGTGTATTCACCATGATGATTTTCACAAATTCTCTGTATTTTAATATATTAGTTTTAATTATTTTTTTCAACAATTTCCATATATTCTGTATTTTCACAGATGTAGTAAAACAATTTTTCTGTATTTTGACAAATGTAATTTCTAGAATTTTTTGTGTTTTCATGAATGTAGTTTCACCGATTTTCTGTGTTTAGACGATTGCAATTTCAAGAATTTTTCGTATTTTCACAGATGTGATTTCATGGATGTTTTGTATTTTTACGAATGTAGTTCAACCAATATTCTGTATTTTTACAAAAATTATTTCATGAATATTCTGTATTGTCACAGAATTTTCTAATTGTTTTTTCACAAATGTAGTAATGGAAATACGATTTCCTTGCATTTCACCTGGAAAATGAAGAAAAAGGCCATGAATGAAACGATAATAATAATAAAATAAATAATTTAATGATTGTTAATCTCACTTATAATAACTCTTTCATTATAAAATATCTAACATAGTTGGACTGTTTATAAAAATAAAATGACTCAACAAGGAAACTTTCATTTCATCATTTCTGAAAGTTATCCTGCCAAATGAAAATCTGTTCCTAAGAAAAAAACAACTCATATTAACCTACATATAATACAATAAATATAACAGTCGTGGGCTCTATACATCGATCTCAAAATCAAAACTCTTATTTTAAGTTTTCTTGGAGTGAAACAATGAAAATAATAAAATACATAATTCAATGATCGTTAATCTCAATCATTTATTGCATTAAAACTAAAAAGCATTCATTATATTTCATATAACACAGTTTGACACAAAAAAAATAACTCAACAAGGAAACTTTCATTAAACATTTCTGAAAGATGTCGCTCAAAATAAAAATATGTTCCTAAGAAAAAACAACTCAAATGTAAACCTACATACAATAATTATAACAGTCGTGGGCCCTATACTTCGATCTCGAGTTCATAACTCTAATTTTAAGTTTTTTTGGAGTGCAGCGATAAAAATAATAAAATAAATAATTAAATGATCGTTGATCTCAATCATTTGTTATATTATAACTGAAACGTATTCATTATATTTTATCTAACACAGTTGGCTCTTGCATAGAAATAAAAAAACCCAACCAGGGAACTTTCATTCCAACATTCCTGAAAGTTGTCCCTCAAAATAAAACTCTGATGCTATATAAAAAAACAACAATACATACATACAATACAATAAATATAACAGTGGTGGGTCCTACACATCGATCTTCTTCATTAAATTCAAAACTTTATTTTTCGTTTTCTTGGACTTCCCTCCACTAGCTGGGTGAATTTTGATATGGTACCGTTGTACCATTTCCAGTGTAGCTCCAATTTTACTGGGATACTCCAAGTTGAATATGAAGTAAAGAGCAAACATCAATGAAAATCCTTCCATAAATGTGACAGATTTCAATATTTCTATCTTTTCGAATATTACAGAATATTGATTATCTAAAAAAACGGAAAATGATAAAAAAGAATAAAAACAAAATTAAAGTTTTGTTTTTGTCTAGTATAATCCGAAAATCATTTAAAAAGCAATATTTCTGAGAACAAAAGTTGCAAATGAAAAGTAAGTTTTGTCTGCATATGAATTCGTTTTCTTTTTAAAACGCTTTTATTATCTTCGCCTGTATGCATGTAACGGAATCTTTGAAATTAATTTTCACCCACTTCCAGACGTCCGAATGATTTGAAATTTGGCAATGCATTAAGCAATTTTTGTTTGAGAAAATACAAAATGGCGGCCCCAATATGGCGGACGAGTTTTGTGATTATGGTCAAATTGGTATCTGAGGGTTTTCGTGGTCGGAGATTATGATTCTTTTGTCAAAGTTGAAAAATTCAGGATGGCGGCTCCAAAATGGTGGAAGAGTTCTGTGATTATGGTCCGATTCTATTCAAAATTGGTATGTGGGGGTTTTTGGGGTCGGAGATTATGATTATTTTGTCAAAATTGAAGGATTTAAGATGGCGGCTCCAAAATGGCGGACAAGTTTTGTGATTATGGTCCGATTCTATTCAAAATTGGAGAATAATAGTTGAAAAAATTGAATAATAATAATAATAGTTTGAAAATAAAAATTCAATAGAAAACAAATTAAAAAGTTGAAAATCAGTAATAGTTTGAAACTAAAAAACACGCTTTAAAAGAAAACTAAACTAAAAAGTAGAAAATAATGTTAAATGAGTTTGAAATAAGAATAGAGTAATTAACAAGAAATTTATTTCATCGTTAAAAAGCGTGGGGTGCTTTTTAAGATATTTTCATAATGATTCTACTTTTACCAATATCTGTCCATGAAATATCAACAACAATTGACATCAAGCACCCCACGCTTTTTTACGATGAAATAAATTTCTTGTTAATCACTCTATTCTTATTTCAAACTTATTTAAAATCATTTTCTACTTTCTAGTTTAGTTTTCTATTAAAGCGTGTTTTTTAGTTTTTTAAACTATTATTTTTTCTCTCGCCTAACAAAGGGAAATGTAAACTGTTTTCTGTATTAACTTACTACTATCCTGAAGTAGACACGGTGACAAAATCCTAACTATTTCAGAAATAGGCTGATCAGATTGGGCCTAAAACATACAGAGATATAAGAATTATCTCACTTGGAAATATTGTTATATTCACCTTCATTTTGTAAATCAAATTGGATATATCCTCCTTGAAATGTTTGGCATAAAATTCTATGCAGGATTTATTGACATCTTCCAAAGAATCTTCATTTAATATTTTTTTTATTATTGCATATTTAACAATTTTCTCAGCTTTGGATTCAAAGCTTTGTTCTAGTAATTCCAAACTGATATTAGTTAGCTTTTTGAAATGCCATATAATAGCAGATTTCTGTAATAAAACTGGCCACTTATTTTGTACTTCTTGTACAGTGGGTGGATTTTCTAAGTCATTCAAGAATAATCTTTGTGCGACATATGTATCATCTAATAACGAAAAGAAGTCGTCATCATCAGTATCCATTTCATTAATTTTTTTAATCTTATCCTCACTAGAGTTTCCATGGTCCGCTGGATTCCATTGAACGCATCCTGCTGAACTATTGAGTTTTTTTTTCAAAAATTTAGTTGCGGTATCAGTTTTGTCAGAATTAGATCTTTTGTGTGGACGATTGAGGTAATTATTTCTGTCGCTAAGTTTACAAACAATACTGTGTGTACCATCACCCATTACAACACCATCATTATCGATATCTCGAAAAGTAATGGGATATTTATCTACAAGCTGTTTTGCTACATTTCGGAATGCTTTCATTGGAATGTTCTTTCTGAAATGTCGCATTTCGAAAACAATTGTATGTATTATTTGTGAAATGATATGTTTGTCTCTTTTTCCTTGTTCACATGATTTCAAGATATCTTTGGGAAGTTTTTCCCAAGGTATCTTATAATTGGTCCAAAGGAAGTCATTATTACTATCAAAATATAATATGGCTGAGTCAAACAAGACTTCCGACTCAATATCACTGACATTGTTGGTTAATGTAGTATCATGGTTTTCGAAAGTAGAACACATCACTGTCGATGTGGAAGTTCCAGCTGAGGATGATGAGATATTGTCTGGAATTTCCAGTGCAGCCGGTATCCATTGTTCATCTTGTGATAATAATATTAGAGTCTGGTGTATTCATGCAAATTAATATTTCGTCCTCATCAATTGGAGTACCATCGCACTCAAGTATCACAGAAACTCCATCCATGTGTAGTTTTGCCGAAGCTGAAAATTTTTCATTTCAAAATAATACATAATGTGAATTGTAGAGTAACTTGTTTCCACTTGTCACTTCAACACCTACTGACTCAGTTTTCGAATTGCGTTCTATATGTGTGATAAAAAGACAAGTGTTCGTTCAACGAGTTACTCTACAACTTTTGTTTTAGCGACACTACAATCGTTCATTCAATTTATATATTTAAAAGTAGTTATGAAAATTTGTTCTTTAAAAAAATCTAAATGTATCGTTCTCATTTGTGTTTTGAAAATACCAGTGTGTCTCAGGAAATTCTGCATTTTCTCAAACCCCGTAGACCTTGAGGAAACTTCAATATGCCTGTTCGTATACGAGTGCAGAGTCAAGTACCATTATTTTTTATAATTACCAGATAATATAATTTGGAAAAGTAGTTGAGAATCTAGAAAAGATGTAGAATATTAACTCATAGCCATATTCTATGACAAAAATCACCAATTTTTTTATTTTTTTGTCACAACCTGGTGTATTATAAGAAATGAGAAAACTCCAATTTAATTAATTTTCGAAAACGTCCAATATGAAAAAAGTTGGTATTTTCAACAAACATTGATGTTGAGATTTTTATTAACGTAAATTTACAGTTGTTAGGTTAACAGAATTTAAATTCACATACATGAGTGAGATAAAAAATAATGAAAAAAATAAAAGAACATTGTTTCTGTCCTAGGTGGCTATGAAGTCATATTCTTCAATCTGAACCGCTTCTTCAAATAACATTTGGTATAGTTTGAAAAATAATGGTACTTTAATCGAGAACAACTTTCATATTTCAGAAAGCCTCTCGTACTCGAACAGAAATATAGAAAATGTATCAAGTGCATTTTGGATTTGAGAGGATGCATATAAGATTTTATTAGGAATATTCCTTTCTTGAGAAACTGATGGATTTAGCAACTACAAATTCGTTTTTTTTTTCAATTGGTCACCGGCTTTGAAAGGTCAAACTGAATTTCAGTACAGCGTGGACATGAAAAAGGTTTTTATTATTGATTTCTCAAAAATTAAATCTTAATAAAAACTGTATCATCTCAAACCCAAAATGCAGTTGAAATTTTTTTTATTTTCTGTTCATCTATGAGGAAAGTCCTTACTGAAATAAGGAAGTTGCTCTTGAGTAAAGTGTCATAATTTTCAAACTAAAAAAAATTATAACACTGAATTTTTTTATTAATTTTTAATTTAAGTGCGATTTATCATCGAGATATTGTTATGAATTCAGGATATCATACCAATTTTCCGATTATTAGATGATATCTCATCTCCATCTTTCCTCAAAACTATTCGAATGAGACAGTGAAGTATAGTATTTCTAATCCCAATTGGAACGACATAAAAAGTTCCGAGAAGGAATTCTCTTCCGCACGACTGAACTTTTTTATGATCGTACCAGGAACGCTTTGAAAGTAAAAACACTGGTAAATTTACCATTTGCCGGGCAATGCATATGAACACTCCTCGTAGTGCTGTTATTTTTATTGCCGTTCCAATTGGGATTAGAATAACTATACCAGTACGATGTACATGAGAAAAATAAATGAATGAAAAATTAATTTCATGGACATCTCTTCGAAATTAGAAATATCGATAGTCTATTAGATAACATAATCCTTATGATTGGATATGATAGAAATATCTACTAATGAATTTCAGAAAAAAAAAAGATTTTTTCTCAAACCAGATTGTTATTTGACAAACACAAACTTTTATCTGAAATACATTTTTTGGAAATCAATTATAAAAAAGTTTTCTATTTGTTGCATACTTTTTGGGACACGATGTATTTCTATTTCAAATGACTTTATTTATCTGTAATGTCAGATTTCCGTTATTGAAAGAATTTTTGTGATGATTGCTTCCCACTTCTCAAATGAAGGTGCCCATATTGAATAAATGGTGAAAAGAAAAAACAAAACATTAAAATTGAATTCAATGATTCATTTTATTTTTGAGAATATATCAAAAAGCTTGAAATAAAGTCATTAATTTTCCAAATTTCTCATACTATTTAAATTTGAAGAATTAATATTTCAACAATAATTTAATTATTTGGAATACTAAAGCATAGGGATTCTTTAAAGACTAATATTCATGATTCCCAAATGAAAGCATGGGAAAGTATTAGATTGAGGATACAACTGATACATTATTGAAGACATTCCATCTTAAATATTTATACTAATTCGCTCACCTTTCGATATTAACTTGTTCAATGCTCCATCGGTTCCATTGACTAAAACTAATGTCTTCTCGATTCGAGTTCTGTTCCATATTTTGAATAAATGTGACTCCATCATCGAAAATATGTGAAGTGCTGAAAATATACCAGAGCCAATACCAAAAATAATTCATAACAATTCCTGATTTTTGTACGTCATTTCAGGAATGAAGTCTCGATAACATAAACAAGAAAGATATTCTTTCCTGTCCAGAATTACCCGTATTAAAAATACTAAAAACAAGCGTTAAGACTACTCAATGGGATCATTCAATTCAGAGTTTTTGATGAGAATGACGCACAGAATCCGGGCATTGGTCACAAGTCATGAAAACTTGCTCGTATTTAAAAAGTTTTTCTTTTGTGATGAACTTCATCTGAATACATTGTTCGGAATCCTTTCGAATGCAAGAAGTTCATATTTCATAGGTCTTTTCATTCCGTCAATGTGATAACAATAATATTCTGGAAATAAGATTGTTGATTGAAAAAAAAATCATTTTAGAAAATTTTCTCGAGTTGCATGATAAGGAAATAATTTTTATACAATTTCAGGTACCTACTAAATTTGACAAATAAATTCAAAATTTAAATGAGAATCGGTATTTAAAAATATTTGAGAAATAATAAAACTTACATTTCCAATATAATTCCATTTTTATTATTGAATTAAATGAAAAATAATTATTTTTCATCTCAATTTTATTGAGATGAAAAATAATAATAAAATTGAAACTCATCTTTGCATATTGCTGAAATAGATAAGCCATTGCGACAAAAAATGTATATATGCGTGTCCCAAAATTTGAGTCCCACAGGGCAGCTGCATACTTATGAAAAAAATTGCAGTTGAAAGAATAAATATAATTTTCACGTTTGATGCACCGTTAACAAAATTTCAAATCCCGATGGGCATCTAATTCAATGACAACTTTTATATGGAGAACAGACTGTAAATAAAATTATTGTAGTAAAGATTCATAGTTAAAAATTTTCGTAAGGTGCTGATTTAAAGTAGTATGTAATTTGTTCGTCTTCATATTGCAACAATGGTTCTGGACTCAGTAAACTATCTACACTTATTAAGATGTTGATAGGTTTCAGTTGACTTACCGATAATTTTTCATCACAATTATGGTACAAACCATTATCTTCATCGTAAAATATTTCAATTTTATTGCCCAAAAAACATACCTTATCAAAGTTCTGGTTGATAATAATCATATTTATTTCACATAAAAGGAATTTTCCAAATTCAGTTTTCTCATAACAAACTACCATATTCTTTTTATAACTAATGGATCTATAATCTATATCAGTACTTATATAGAAATGCTCACTGAAGTTTTTTAATATTTTCTGTTTGAGAGGGGTAGGTACATCGTCCAAATTTGTTTGTACCTCTTTATTTAAAAACAATTCATTAGTGAAAACAGAATTCTGTGACAAATTTAGCGCTTGTAATAACTGATGTTTCTCTGTCAAAGAATACAAAACATTCCGATAATTTGAAGTATGCTTCACTACTTTTTTGAAATACTGATGTTTACTCTCAAATCGAAGGGTCCAAAGATGCCGTAAAGGTCCAAAGTGTTGTATTAAAAATGGAAAGTGAGTCATGTAGTGGTGTTTGGGTTTGAGAGGAATATCAGGAAATAAAATTTGACGATATTCTATGTACTCAAATATTAATGTTTTCAAAATGGCAATCTGAGATAGTGAAATTTTGAAACTCAGTAACATTGTTGTTATTCTTCGTAATAAAAGTATTAATTTAAATGTGTCTTTACATATAACCTCAGACTTATCCACTATTATGAATGGTATGATTATTATTAGCCACATGTTTTGTATAGCGGTGCCGGTTAACTTTGGATTTTTTTTCAAAATAGGTAAATGAATTTTTTCGTGGCATAAGAATTTAATATTTTTTATCTTTTCATTAAGATAGTCGAAAGAAAATATTTTTGTATCGACAAGGTTATTGAGACATAACATCAGATCAGTTTGAATAACCCCCTCAAATAGGTCATGGGCAATACAAGGTGCTAAACCTGGATCACAAACATGATAATACTTCAAATCGTTGAGCTTAGAATTGCCTCGCACTCCCTTATATAGGTCATTTGTTGCTATCGCTAAATTTACGTCATTCTCATAGGACATTTTTGTGCGTAAATCATAACTTTTCAAAATTCCAGTTTTATTGCTTTCATGAATATAACAATATCGACAAAAGTAATTATTTATGTTGAAATTTTCAATAAAACCACCTATTTGGTGACTACCCAAGTTATCACCAACCATGGCAAACAGAGTACCACGATAACAGGTTTCATTAATATAAATGCCTTCATCAGTTTCTAATTTTTTCATATCATTTATAATGACTTCGAATGCCATGCCAAAACCACATTTTTTAACGTCTTTTTCGAACATCAGTGCAACAAGTTGAATATTTTCTACTCGAGAACGATGCCAGGGAGGGATATTGCCTATGGTCATATAAACTCCGATTATTTTTTTTTTGTTTCGGAATGCTCCGATAGGATTACAAATCTCAAAAGAATCCTGGAATAATATCAATTGAATCGCAGATTTATTTTCAGAAAACATTTTATTTTTTTATACTTAAGACCATCAGTTATATTACAAAAATCACCTGAATCATTGAATGATGATGAAATATAAAGTTTATGAAATCTCTCATTTTCAAATAAGACTTTGAGTGTTTCATGAATAGGAATATAAAAGAAAAATGAATTTCTATCTAAACTTATTTTTTGAGGTTTAACATAATTGAATTGTTTTCTGTAAAAGTTATGCCTTATGAATTTACTTCTCAAATAACCGTTACTTTTATTATGTGCCGCTGAGAATAAATCATCATTCAATTTACTTCTAATCTGACTTATGTCAACCTGCTGGTCGATATTCCTCAGAACATATTCCTTATTGAACTCACTGATGTCAGAGATACCGTTTATTAGAAACTGGAGAGCCTCATTTGTAACTAAATATTTTGCCTCTAATGTAAGATACGTAGAACTCAAAAGGTCTGAATATTTGTTTTCAATAGTTTTGTCTTGTTCAGTAGATATAGGTACAGAAATATCGGAGGAAATATCGGCACAATCATTGGCTAATTCCTGTGGAACCATAGAAGTCTGAATTTTTCATTGGAGTGATTTCTCATTACATGATTTCTAAAGTTCACAACTTTTTCAAAACTACATTCGAGTGGCAATTATCGAATGGACACCTTGTAGAATGTCCAGTTTTGATGTGTGTATAAATATGGTTCAGAAATAACTTTTTGTTCTTGAACTCGGAGTTATCTAATGAGCATTTGTATATGTTAATATCTTTCCAAATTATATTTTCTTTTAAAACGGTATGTTTTCTATAAATATGTTGTTTGAACATTCCGTATTTTTTCGAAACATACTTGCAATTCAACCTCATGCACTTGAAATTTACAGAATATGCATTTCGGTGGTAATATAGATGTAACTCATATTTCCTCAATGTTTTCAACACTAATTTACAAATATTGCATTTATACATTGTAAATTGATACTTACCAGAGATGAAATATTTTAACACACTTAACAGACACGTCTAACCTCTTTTCGGATGGCACACTTTTTGTGTTGTTTGTTGGCGACTGGCGATAAAAATGCATTCCCGCTTCCCGCTTTGCCAGCACCTGCAACTAGTCATGTGACCGACAGAGACAACATGGATGGGTCGGAATTCTGTAATTCCTGTATTCACGATGGTGAAATTACAGTTTTTCTGAGAATTGACAGTATGTAGAAAGTTATCATATTCGAAAACACAGAAATATTGCAAATATTCACAGAACTTTTGTGATTGGTTTCAGTTTTTCTGTAATATTACCAAACCCTCTATATTTTGGAATAATTTTTGTTATTATTCGCGGAATATTTACAAATACTCAAGATAGTGAACTTATGATGATAATGTATATCTACAGAACTCATTTGGGAACGGAGGAATTGAATTATCATCTATAGAAAGCTATTACAATTATACATCGGTTTTGTAATTCTCCACTACCTTTGTATTTTTACATCTCTGTTCGAAAATTGTACACAGACTCTTCTACATATTTACAGTTATTCTGTAAGTATTAACGATTGTTAAATTATAAGGGTTCAGTGAATTCAGTGTTTCTGTAATATTCACAAAACTTCTTTATTCTGAATGAATTGTTGTCATTATTCCTGAAATTTCCATAAATTTTGCAATAGTGAAACTACAATGACTATGTGAATCTACAGAATTTATTTGGAAACGAAGGAATTGAGTTATAATCAATGCAGATATTTACCAATATACATAGGTTATGTAATACTCCAGTGACTTTGTGTTTTCGTATCTCTGTTTGGTAAATATTCACAGACTTTTTGTTATATACTCACATATGTTTTGTGAAAGTTTAAAGAAGTTTTGTACTTCTCCATATATATTGTAAATATATATGGAAAATTACTATCTAACTGTGAAAGTTCGAGTTGTCTTGTTTTTAACAGAAATTGATTGTACTTTTGATGTGATAGTCGCTGTAAAATATTTTCACATGGTAATTGAAGTGATTTTTACAGCGTTTTCAAAGTCATTTTACCATTGTAACTCATCCATTTTTGTCTGTGTGGTGGGAAATCCAGCATAGGTAGTTTTTCTGGAAGTAGAAAAATATAGTATTAGTTAAAGTAGATTCAATAACTGTAAATGAAGGAATTGATATTAAAAAATTTCTAACTATTAGAAAATTATTGAATATAAATTCAGGAATGCTGTTATGTTATGAAAAACCAGTTATATATTATAAAAAGAAAAAACCCATAAAAAGAATAATTAATAAATAGCTATTAGTTTCGAGAGATTGTTTTTACAAATTTTTGAAATTCTATTTCCTTTGTTAAGCCTCTGTATGATATGAATGATAAAAATGTCCAAATACTATAACACAATCAATTTCATACACTGTCATAATGATTACAACCCATAATTCTTCAAAAGACAACAAAAAGTCTAGATTTACAAAATTTTCCTGAATAAAATGTGATCTACAAATTTATAAATTTGAAACATACAGTATATGAAATTGTAGCTAACTGAAAGTAGCCAATGGTAGAACAGCAAACTTCTTGATGACAATAGCCAATCAGGGAACAGTATGGTCACATGTAGAATTTGAGATTGTGAGGGAAAAAGAATGAGAGAGTGTCAGAGGCAATTATTATTGAAATTTGTACATAGTTAATAGGAATGGAAAAATAGTTTTATGTATAAGTTATGACAAATAACCACAAAGAGTGAAAAAGTGACAATATAGTGCGCGAATTCAAAAATTCGAATCGGAGGGAAGGAACAAAATTGGTATCCAGGTGACAACAAACAAAGCCACAAGGGAGATCGAAAATAAATTCAAAACGAATGCCACGTTATGTTTTTGGGAGAATTAAGTTTTCCTGAATAAAGGAAATAATTGCTTTTTGATACTTTGTCGTTTGTTTTCTACATGATCAACAATCATACTTATGACCATTGAATAAATAGAAATTTGACATATCAAGCAGTGGCTAGTGGCTCAATTGCCTGAACCGGCTATCTGAGAAAGAGGCGTACCAACTGTGCTTAGCTGTGGTAAGGAAGTGATAACAATTGGCAGCAACGTAACGAGAGAACAGTGACGTTAGCTAGCAATTATTATTAAATCACAAAGTATATTATACAGAGCGAAAATATTTATCTATCAATATTTCATAACAAAAAAAACTATTTTCATAACAACTATTGTTTTTACAATTATCATTACATAACAATATATATGTATACATACATGTTTTTTTTTATCTTCGAATGAGCATAATTCAAACACCATATACAAAGTTGAAGAATCTTTTCAAGATATTACATATTTTTAATTCATTGCGAAAAGCATAAAAACCATGAGATTGGATTTACTACTATATGATGTCAATAATTCAAATCAATTTTTTCTGATCATTTGCTGTTTCCAGAATAAAGGAGAAATAATTGGCTACCCTCAAAATAGAATAACAAGAGCCACACAAAACAACAAAAAAGTACATTTTTTTAACTCATAATACTGTAAATTGAACAGAGGGGGATTAACCAACTCTTCACATACTCTTACGGGAAATTTTGGTATCCCATTCGTTCATCAATCTGTCCAAATTCATTTGGAAAAAGAAGTATTCAAAAAAGTTTTTGAAGAGTGGAGACATAAAGCATTATTCATTCATGTCAATTGCTGAAAATTATACAAAACATGTAAGTTCTTTCCTGAGACACGTCTGAATGGAATGAAATTTCATTATCTTGAACAGAGAAAATAATATAAAATACAACTTCTTAAGCAAAGCGGGATTGTCCAAATTGATTGTTGTCCGTCGAGTTGGGTCTTGCCGCTTGTTACCTATACGTATTTTTCCCCATGAACTCGAAGTTCAAATATCAAGAAAATACTTTTTTCCACTTTTTTCAGCAATAAGAAACGTTCAAAACACATCAGAATTATAATTTATGAAATTTGTTAGGCCTGTTCCACTAGCCACATACATATTGAACAAGCACTGAATTTGTGTTCATGGAACAGAAATACATAAGTACCACCTCGGTGGAGCCGTATCAACAGAAAATTAACCATACAAAATTGGTATGCACTACAATTGTTCATAATAAGAATGAACACTTCTCGAAAATTATATATAACACTGACATAAATACATGGAATAGTTTGTCAAATTATTTTACAACGAATTGACATAACCTTAAAGGCGACAAAAGCACATTCACGGAACGGATCAGAGACACAAATCACAAAAACACCCTGTGTGGTCTGTAATTGCAGTTTACTGAAGTAACGACGTCGGCGCCATCTGAAACTCTAGATAACTCCCCTCCCTTTATCAAGTGGGCTGGTGTCCCCCAGTTTGTCCCAATATTTTACAGGTATAAGTGAATACACGATGTTTTTTTAACCGACGAAACCAAAAAGGAGGAGGTTCTCTATTCGACCCGTATATTTTTTTTTCCATCATATTTTTTTATGTATGATCACGCATAACTTTTTACTGAGGCGTTCGATTCCGATAATTCTTCTCGAATTTGGTCCCATTTGAATTTAAAAGATGAAATCCACCCCTAAGGGTAGCAAAATGGAGGATATTGATCACTCACCCTCTGAATTCTGGTCCGTTGACCGATTCTATAAGGCATAACTTTGTACTGGGTTCTTCGATTTGGATGATTCTTTTTTTAATAAATAGGGTATACCTTATATTTGGATTTCAAAAGGAATTAGCCACCCTTACGGGTAGAAAAATAGGGGGTAATTGATTTTTCACTAGTGAACATTGGCACACACATACGTAGTTGACAATGACAGATCGCTACTGACATTATTCTTGTTCCACATCCGTCAAAATCAGTATATTTTATGAGAGGATGGAATGATATACAAAGTGATGGAATAAACTAACCAGAACAACGAAAATAATTTATATTACAACAAATAGTAAAAGTAGATAATCATATTATTTAACTGGTAATAGTTGAAGTAAGGTGGGTAAGTAAGTATTTTGGAAGTAATCAAAAAACAAGTAGGTAGTAGTTGGTAGATTTTAGCTACAAAAAATTACACGATCCTGAAGTTTCCGAATATGAAGAGGCATCAATATCGCCAAAAACGGCAATTAATCTGGACTACTAAGTAATGAATATTTGATTATACTGTTTTCACCACGACATTAATTATGGGCTAAATTATTGCGCTATCTTAATGTCAATTTGGCATTTTGAAAATTACATTTTTAGTGGTCGAATAATATCAGTCAGTTAGCACAACTCTATGCTTGAAAATAGAACTTTCATCTCTGAAAACAATTTCCAAGTATATTGATGTGTTTGAAAATATTAACAGGGTGTTCGGAAAATCAGATGTGGTATCATCTGCGATACAAAAGATGAACTTTTGTCACTATCTTCCATCGTTCAAGATAACCTTTCGGTGGCAACATGTTAAAAACGGAAATATTTTCATAAGATCAATGAATAGAAATATTTTTCTGTGATGAGAAAATCAAATTTTCATTTTCAGGTTTTTGGAACGTAGTTCCTTATCGCGCGTTGCGAACGGGGGCTAGACGGAATAAATTAAGACCAAAAGTTGTAACGAGACTTTCGCTATCCGTGCGGCGTGCGTGTGTTTCTCTGTCTCTCTCTCTCTCTCTCTCATAGAAAGCAAGCCAGTTATTTTCGTTTCGTCTTTCTATTTCACATTGAACAGTGTGGTGTCGCGACGATTATTTTTGTTGAATGTATACAGGTTTTTTGTACATAATAAATAATAAAAAATAATAACAATAATGAATCCTGACAGTGTTTCTGCACAAGTTCTGGATATTGCTGATGGAGTTAGGTAAGTAGAGATTTTATACAGACAATAATAAATGCTCATGTATTTTTAGCAAGTACGCATTATAACCTCCCTTTACTATTGTGCTAACCAAGTCATACGCGTTATATTCTCTCCATTATTGTGTGTTTAGCAAGTGTACGCGTCAGAACTTCAATGAATTCAAAAGCAAATTATATTTTAATATTACAATATCAATGCGTATGTATTCAGCAAGCCGGGCGTGTTCTAACCTATACACTGTTGTGTATACGAAGTCGAGAGAGTATATATATATATATATATATATATTTATATATATATATATTTATATATATATATATACACACACTCTGTTGTATTTACAAAGTCCCGCGCATCTATGACGTGTACGAAAGAATAGACAGACAGATATATATATATATATATATATATATATATATATATATATATATATATAAAAAATATTATTATAACTTAAAAAAAATTAAATTTTATTACAATTCCTTCACTAATTGATCGAAAGGAACTTCGTTCCATCCGGGTGTCCCTTGACACCTCTCAAGTTTTTTCCTTTTGAGTTGGGGTACTTATCTATCAGATGTTGCTTTAGCTAAGGAAATAGTTGTTTTCTGTTAGATATTCACAAAAATAACTTCATATTTATTGTAGATTTATCAATTCTCAGAAAAATATTTCGTTTCAATATTCAATGGAGAATGTTTCCCTTCACAAGTATATTGTATTGTTCCCCGGATTATTTCAATAATCGGCCTGTTTGTAGCTTTCCTCATTATCATCCACTTCTAGTATATTGCAATAGCCCACTTTGTGATCTATTTTCATTCCGTTATGGCGAATTGGCTAGTATAGAGAAATACTCAAATATTGAACATGGTTATGTTATGAGCTACCTATAATACGATTTTGGGTTGCGTTCGATTTTCAAGTATTCGATTCTTTGAGATAATCGACTCTGCCCATAACTTATATTGATCGAGTGGTTGAATATACTGGTTGAATCTTCCTGAGTAAAACATATTGTCGATGTTAACCAATTAATTATCAGGTGGAAATATAACTAATATTCACCAGTCAACGACATTTCACCGACATTACAATAGGAAACACGTATGTGCCCAGAAAGTTCACTAAGAAACTTAAAAATAAAAAAATGTTCAATGTTTTTCATAATTAGAAATTGAAAACGCCAATTTTTTTATCACTTTCAAAAAAGTCCTACCGCTTCTGATTGATGGACGTATGCATCGTTACTTCACACACTTTTTTTCGTTTATATGTTGTACTAATATTTTTAATACCATAGTATTTTCAATTGTTACTGAAACATTCCATTGAAAGTGAGGATAAATTTTTGTTTGGGTTGTAAGAAATATTATTGTTAATTCCTGAAACAACCACGATTGGAGCTAGTGTTAGAGGGAAGTTATTCAAGTGAGAGTCAAATCGAGTTTGAATTGAGGAGCACTATACAATTTTAAAATTTTGACCAAATTTTGAGATTTGAGAAATTGTTATCACAAAATGTAATTTTTGGGGACCGAACTGAAACAAAAAATAAAATAAAATAATGCGTGTTCCCTATTGTAACATGTGACCAATTTTGTCATGCCGAAACTTTCGAATGTACTAAAAAGATTGACGAAAATGTGAAATTTCCACTGAAAATGTGCACAAATGTGTACGAATCCTGTCTTCTATCAATTTATAGCAGTAATTCGTGCGCTAGTTCAGAGCAAATATAAGAAAATTAAAGTTAACATTCGTGTACATTCGACAGATGGTCGTCACTGGAGGTGAAACAACCTCACGGATAATGGAATACACGGTCGCCGCATGCCACATCACAAAACTATATCCGCGCGCGTTAAATTCAAATATTGAAAAATGTGCAAAAATGACGGGATTTGTTCAGATTTTGTTTCTGTAGGATACAAATTGGTCACACAATGTACAATTGCACAATTTTATCCTCCCAGCAATGAATTTGAAAGTACCTGAATGAAATTTATCGGTTATCATTGTTAACTGATGAATTTCATTTCAGTACTTCCAAATTCATTGCTGGTGGATCGGATACGGAACACCCATGTAACGCTTTTCTGATAGATTTTGATTTGCACATAAAGATTACCGTCTAGAAAGCTTAGCAACAAACTCAGAAATTGAAAAATTGTTCAATGTTTTCAATAATTTGAAATTGAAAACGGCATTTTTTTCATCACATTCAAAAACGTACTCCTAGTGCCTCTGATGGACGTATGCATCATTACTCCACACAGCTCAAACTTTTACCGTTAGTTGCTTCTTACTGTCAACTATGATTTCATCTGTCCTCGTTTATATGTTGTTCCAATATTTTTATTATCATACTATTTTCAATTGTTACTGAAAAATCACATTTGAAGTAAGGTTGAATTCATTTTTGGGTTGTAAGAAATAGTATATATTGTCTATGAATATTTTCGAAATAACCAATTGGCGCTAGTGTTTGGGGTTATTTAAGTGAAGGTCAAATCTAAGTTAAATTGAGGAGCACTTTCAAATTCGAAAATTTTGACTGGGATTTAAAGAATTATTTTCACAAAAAGTAATTTTTGCGGACCGAACTGATGCAATGAAAAAATGAAGTGAATCATGCGTGTTTCCTATTGTGCGTTTATTCATTGTGTGACCAATTTTTATGCTACGAATACAAAATCTGAACATATCCCGTCATTTTTGCCAAAGTTATTATACAATATTTGAATATTCCGCAAGTAAATATACTTCTGTAACGTGACATGCGGCGACCTTGTAGTCTATTATCCGTTAAACAACCTCACTTTTCTGCTTTGTTTATAGTCTAAGAGCTAGCAACGTTTTCGAGAGAGAATTTCAGGTAGGCCAGTTTTTAGATATGCTATCTCTCTCACTCTCCCGGACGTCATTCGGACTACCTGGCTGGCGGTAGTGGTTGCGTTCATCAGTGCGCATCGTAGCTGTACAGGTAAAATATAAATTTTTCAAATAATTTTAAGAAGGTTCTTTTTTTTTATTATTGTAATTGAACTTTTTGACACATGAATCTATTATTGCCAGATATTTTTATTGTTGTTTAAACTGTGCCAAACACTGATTTTGAATTAAAAAAAAAATGTTTTTCAAAATATTTTAGTATTTCTGAAATTTTTATATGATGTTATTCAAGTATCTAAAAAGCCAAAATTAATTTGCCAAACGATAATTCAATTGTTAAACCCTCAGCCAGACCGATCTAAAAGTGGAAAGTGATTGGGCATGTTGAAAGAGTACAGACTGTCACGCGCTAGTTGCGCAAGCGAGATAGACGACACCAGCTGTTTGTAGTCAAGATGGCGTCCGTTTAGTCACATTGGTGTATTCGTTGCTGTTATTTTTAATGTTTCTAACTAAATTGTGTTACAATGGCTAGTAATAAATTGAAATGTGTTTTTTGTGAAGACAAAAATGGAAAAATAATAACTTTTTAAGAAGATAAATTGAAAAAGTGTAAAGGAGTTCTACAAATACGTGTAAATTTCAAACTTAAATATGATAGTGTACAGTTACCAGAGCAAGTTAATGACACTGATGGATATCACAGAAATTGTTACAGCAGTTTTACAGCTTTAATGACAAAATACCGTAATTTATCTGAAATTAATTTCTCGTCAACAGTAGATCTTCCCAGCACATCTAGTTCAACTCCTATATCAAATAGTGCAGTAGATGTTAGCAAAACCCTGCCAGATAATACGTCTCCAAATTCACATACAGAAGTTATTATCCAAAAAATTGACACTTCTAATGCAATTATTGAGCCTGAAATTGTGGAAAATATAGAAACAAATTCAAATGTCAAACGAGTTTGTTTTTTTGTGGAAAAGATCGCAAGCAACCGAAAGGTGAACAACAAACTTCACACTCCTCAAATGATGCAAAAATTAATAAAAAAATAGCAGAGTGGATGACAAAATTAAGTAATCGAGAGTTGCTAGAAAAAATAGAAAATTTACAGTTAAAAAGTGAAATAATTTTTTATATTATCATTCGTGTGAATTGGGGTATTTAAATGATTATAATAAAGTTATTGCTGATGATCCACAGACTCCCTGGCATGACAATCGAAGTATCCACTAGTGCATTTCCAATCAAATTGTATCATTAATAAAAGAAGAAGTTATAAAAAAAATTGTTTGGTGTTATCATCTCCTTGTGACACGTACAATGATGAATAAAAGCTTCAGTCTCAGTCAAATGTAAATTCAATGACAAATCATTATCTTGAAGAGAAAATATTCAAACAATTTAAAAAATCGATCAAAATTATTTAAAGAAATTAAAAAAAGTTATCATGCATAAAGATTGTAGTTTATTAGAAGATAATGATTTGACGAGACTCGAGGAAAATGAGCTTATTGATAAAGTTGCATTAGTCCTGCGTAACACCATTTTAAAAATGGATAAATTAAAATTATCATCAAAAATCTAACCAAGTGATTTAATGAATGGTGAATGTACGATTCCTGAAAAATTAGATCGATATTTTTAAGTATTGATTGGAGGCAAAGATATTCGTCGCAGAAATGGTGTAAATTGTAATCGATTGAGCAATTCAATGGCCTCTGATACTATTTGTGTGTGACTGATGGTACTATTAAACCATCAAAACACATAACTCTTGGTATGACTGTTAAAAGTCTTACAAGTAGTAGAAGAATCATTAACATTCTTAATCGTCTTGGACATTGCTGCAACTATACTACACTGGAGGAGCTGGAAACTGAAGCTACGTACTCATCTGTACATCGCTCTGAAATCAGTCCACCTGACATTATTCGGAAATCATCGTTATGCACAGGTGTAGCCTTCGATAACTTTGATAGATACGTTGATACTCTTAATAGAAAAGAAACTTTGCATGACACCGTAGGAATAATATATCAAAATATTGATAATGATGATCCTAATGAAAGTGATATCGATTCTAGAAGTAATCAGTCCGATATGTTACCACCACCAGCAAAAAGAAGACGAACCTTTGAAGCCATTGTTCCTGAACTTGTTCCGATTTCTGCCCGATTGCAAATGTTAGTACGATTAACACACGTTGAGAACATAGAGCAATCTATTCCGAGTATTTTTTCTCTAGTACAAACTATCGATTTATTACATATGGCTACACTCTTTTTCCATGTGCCAAACACTCCAATGTGGACAGGATTTAATTGTAGAATTATAAGGGATAATACTCCAAAACAAAAAGTATCCTGCCTTACTCCAATCAATTTGTCACCAACTGAGACATCAGTAGTGGAATTGACGATGACACAGGCTCAAGAAGTTGGTGAGGAATGTGACCAAAAATACGTCCACGTAGCAAAATTTAGGCAACAGAAACCCCAAAATTTTATAATCTTTTCCATACATCAGATGATAATTTTGAAAAAAAATTCCGTAATATTGACCCATCAAGCCTACCGCCATGTAAAGCTGAATTATATCAACATTCACTACGAGTTAGTTACGTCACAAAGTTTTGGAGAAATGCTCATTCAAAACACCCAACATCTCTATCACCTCAAGCTTCCAGCTGGACCATGAACGACGATAAATATGATTTTATCTGGTTTGTTTGAGAGCAATTACCATCATCAGTTGCCGACATTATTATTAAAGGTAAAAATTGAGAATGAAATACTAATAAATTTCTTTGCCGAAAGATTATAAAATCATTCATTCTATTACAGATAATAACTTATTACGAAACGATAACACTTCAAAAGACGATGATGACAATGAAAATGACAGCAGTGATGAAGATGATGATTATCAAGATGCCTCCGTTTTTTGTGATACAATTATGGATTAAAAAATCTAACCTTAATTTTCACGTAACCATCCAAATTTTTGTTTATTTTTATACTTGAGGTTGATCATTATCTTAATTTTGTACAACAATAAATTATTATTTTGATACCGTATTAATCCACAAATTCATTAAATGGTTTTAGTCCTTTCTCTGGAATTTATTTGACAACTATTTCTAGACCAAGCAAAATGATACCACATCACTTTTTACTTCTAGATCGGTCTGGCTGAAGGTTTAACAATTGAATTATCGTTCGGCAAATTAATTTTGGCTTTTCAGATACTTGAAAAACATCATATGAAAATTTCAGCCATACTAAAGTATTTTGAAAAAATTTTTTTTTTCAATTTAAAATTAGCGTTTGGTACAGTTTTAACAACAATTAGAATATCTGGCAATAGATTCATTTGTCAAAAAGTTAAATTAAATAATAAACAAAAAAGAAACCTTCTTAAAATTATTTGAAAAATTGATATTTCACCTGTACAGGTACGATGCGCACTGATGAACGCAACTACTACCGCCAGCCAGGTAGCGCGTCCGGGAGAGTGAGAAAAATAGCATACTAAAAACTGGCCTACCTGAAATTCTTGTTTTTCCGACGTTGCTAGCTCTCGTACTATTATGTTGGTGTTCTAACGATTACACAACGTGAAGGATATTCTATTTCCTATCTCCGTACATTGGCCAAATTTCAACTATATATGCGCGGATTTGCATCCTCATTTGACGTTACCAGGGAACCTGGACGGTTCGTCTGCCATGAGAGCTATTTGTATATATGTATTTTCCTTGTTTTTCACAGCGGCCTTTCTCCCTTGTTTGTAACATTCTTCACTCGTGTTTTTCAGTGTTTGTTTGCTGAATCATTTGATTTTCTATTCAATGGATTACTTGTGCCATACGCATCTGAGTTTGTCGTGAATAAGTACAAATTGAATCACTTCGTGATAGAATATATTTTTTTCAAACTGTTTTTCGATTTATTGAAAGTATTTGAGGTCAACATAGCTCTCGAAAAATGCTGAAGGGTTGATTCGAGCTGTTTTTACTCCAGATCATGCCTGAAAGAATATGTTGAAGTCCGGACTACAGGGTGTTATGACTTATCACACCACACCTGTAATACCAGACATTATTCGTTGGATTGGGAAAAACAGTATTAAAAGCATCGACTATCAGGATAGAGTCGAACCGGAAATGATCTATGGAGCGGTCGACATAGACCAATCTCCTTTCTTTCAATACCGGAACGTGGGTTGTTTATCCAGGAAGTACGTACCTTTCGGAAAGATTCGAAAAACAATAATTAACCAAGAAATAATAATGCACTCATAAAAATAGTAACAATGTACATATATATTTGGTAAAATTTGACACAATCATTTAATTCGTTCTATAGACGAATAATATGAAACAATATTGATAGAACAAAAAGACTGTAGCTTATTGGTAGTTAATTTTACAGTTGGTTACAAAATCGAAATAGATTTACTAAAAACAATTTCGACATCAATTGCCACAAACGGCTAGACTGACAGGACTTTCAGATAAAACTTTTTTCTAACAGGATCTAACAACCCCATTGCAAATTGAACCAGAATATCCTGCTCATACTTTTGGTTTAATACATTGTCAATTCTATTATTTTCTGTGAGGTGCCTCATATTCGCTGCACATATCTTTAATCTTATGAAAAAATTCCTAACTGATTCATTCTCCTTCTGATAACAATTCAAAAATTCTTTTTGTTCTTCTCCAGGTACTTGCAATTTGCTAAACTGCTTCAATTATTCCTTTTTAATTAATTGCCAGTTGTCGGTATTTTGTAATCTATCTTCTGCTTCAATAAATAATTTAGCGATGCCTTTCAGTATTAATCTAACTATGGAACTTATTTGACTGTCCATTTTGCTACAGCTGCCAAATTCTCAATTTCACTAATAAAATCTTTGATTTCTGTGGTACCATTATAAAAAGGTATATTATGCAAAGTGATAGTGATTGACGGTTCATATCTAACCCTATCAGTCCACGGCACTGTTGTCTGAATTTCCATGGTTTAATAATTTTAATAAAAATCTCCATTGATTGAAAGAAAAATTTCGCTAGCCTTTTCGAATACTTCCTGAGTTTTTGATCGGTATAAACGCTATAAATATTTATTTTCCCAATATCGTGTTTGCAAAATAACAACGATATTATATCAAACTATTTCCATAATTTTTCTACTAGTTCACTTCTGTTCAGTTTAGTCTTTATCCCACTGACAATTATTTGTAAAAAAAAATATTTATTAAAAAAAAATTCCAATTCAATTTTTGTTTGACACTTTTTTTCTGTGGAAAATATCATATATGCGTTAATGTACTTCCTTAATTATTACTCTCGGGCCTGACACCAATGTTGAAGCCCAGACTACAGGGTGTTATGACTTAACACACCACACCTGTAATACCAGACATTATTCGTTAGATTGGGAAAAAAAGTATTAAAATCATCGACTATCTGAATAGAGTCGAACCGGAAATGATCTATGGAGCGGTCGACATAGACCAATCTCCTTTCTTATCTTCCAATGAAGTACTATTTTTAATGAGCTCATTCCATATCAGCATGTTTTCGTGTAGAAGAATTATGTTTTTCTTATCTCTCCGATTGAACTGGTTTCTCGCTATAAAGGTCATAGTAAAGAATATTGGGTAGCTTTTTCAGAAATGAGAGTTTTTCTGCAATTATGGGGCATGACAAATATGTGCTGTAGTTTCTTGTAAGAACAATCAACAGTCTCTCAAAAAAATGGGTTCTAACATGAGATTCTATAGGTTCCCAAAGGCCGGTGATGAAAAATGGGTCCGTTGCAAAGCACTAGTTGTCACTTCACCTATGCCTCGTGCCAGTGATAGTAGTGCCACAAAAATCGCATTCTCTGCATACATCTGCTCCAGGTCGATTCACGAATACTGTTCGAAACCGGAGTAGCGACCAAATACACGAATGAGAGCGTTCCAGTCGAATGCGTAATAAGTTCTGTCAACGTCTAAAGACAATGGTTGTGTGATGCGAAGGCATATAACCAAAGCTTTGAGGTTCTACGGATTCCCTACTTTTTAACATAACGCAGTCCTGTTCATTTGTAAAATAATCCTGAGCCTGTCCCTTGCCAAGAGTCCGTTCCTCACGTTTATTGTCGCCTTCTGATCACTTTGATTTGATTCTGACTCTTTGATCAATTGCTCGGAACAAATTAACAACAAAACACGCATAAACATACCTATTTTTCCGCGGGCAATCGATTCTAATGCACACGCAGTTTGTTGTACCAACAAATATTTCCACATGGTTGTGAAAAACAAAATATATTTTTTTATAGATCATTTTTCCAGTGATGACTCTATCAGAGATCCTGATTATAATCCTTGATGGATTTTTTTTAAATTAAAATGGCAAGCAGACTTAACTGAATGATCATGATGATACATGTGAAGAACAGGCAGATAATGATAATATACAACAGAGGGGTAATAATATCCATCAAATAAAATTGTGTGAGTGTGTGAAATCAAATTGGAAATATGACTTTTACTCTAGAATAAAACGATTCGATCAATTTTCAATTCAGTAGGTAGTTTCATTTTATAAATTCTCTCATAATCTTAAGTGCTTTCAAGACAGCGTCTCCCTTTCGATTTGCTGCTATAATTCTCAAAAAATGCATTTATTCATTAAGTATATCATTTACTTCATTTTCGTAACGATAGCTTGATCAGAAATGTAAATCATGGGAGGGATTTTTTCCTTGGAAATTTCAATTTGAACTTCAAGTGATTTGGAAATCGGCACAAATTCTCAAATCTCACAGCTTGTTTGATCAATTTTGACAATATCTGTTCGAAAAATGCGAGCCAATCCATTAATAAATTTGACCTTTTTGAAATCCTGCAGAAATTATATAAGAAATTTTTTCTGTAAGCTGAACACCAAGTATTATTTTTTTTTCAATCCATTGACGTACAGGATTATATGTTTGTCCTTACATTTTTTGTAACTATAACAATTCTTGTAATTATAGTACAGAGGGAGAGATCACTTTTTCCATTTTTTTTATTTTTTTTTTGTATTATTGGTCATCTAGAAGGAGTTTTTTCATCTTGGTATTGAAAGTGTCAGTTGACGGACTGACGGACTGTTTTTATATGTTCAGGGGTTCGCTCAAACTATTATAGAGCTTGGTATGTTGTCCTTTTTTACCCGACTACGCGACGCAAAGGAGGGTCATGTGTTTATCAGCATATATATGTATGTATGTTTGTTCCTGTCTGGCGCTCTAGAGACCAAACGTGTGGGCCGATTTTGATTATTCTTACAATCGAATTGACTCAATCTTGCGAGTATCACTGAAGATATGACAGTAATCAAAATTCAATATGGCGACAACCAGACGCCATATTATAAATTATCCTAACTGAAAAGTGTAAAATAAAAAAAGGAAATTTAAAAATAAAAAACCCGACTGATTAAGAAGTGTACTTCAAAACTTAATACTGTAAACAATCTCACGCAGTCGGATGCAATAATTTATCATTATTGTTAAATTAAAGAAGATGCTTCCGACTGCGTGAGATTGCTTACAGTAAATTCAATAGTTAACCTCTCAAAACATGATTTTCTGACAATATATTTTGGTCATCTTGTTCCCATCGTTCTTAAAGTTCACTTTATACGCAGTCGAGTTTTTTATTTTTAAATTAACTTTTTTTCCTCCCGACATTTGAAGCACTTGGTAGTAAAGTATATCCATTCTCAGTTGAATCGAATTATAACGGGATGATAAACATGATAGGATTTGCCGCTTTATCGAACATGCCGACATATGCTGTGATGGATGGTTTGGGGTAATTTATTGCATGAGCGGTCAGCGAAGTTATCGACTGGTTTTTACGCGGGAATAGTTTTCACTCAATTTAGTCTACTATATACTTCATACGTGGAATCAAATTTATTTCTGTAGGGAAATTTTTGTGTCTGTAATATATAATGTGAAGGAGAGTTGGCGGCGTGCGGACAAGATTTTTTTTAAATTCTAGAAAAAGATATCCTTGGGCAGGGATCGAACCCACGACCACATGATTACTTTGATAGCGAATGAGTTCCCTTCCACCTCATAACTTTCCACAATACACCAACATTAAATTCTAGGAAGTGATATCCCGACCGCAGATGCGAATGTACGTCGTCGGTAGCTCAGTTGGAAGAGCACCTGACTAGTACGATATCTTTTTCTAGAATTTAAAAAAATTCTTGTTTGCACGCCGCCAACTCTTTTTCGCATTATATGTATTTCCCTTTCCGGATTTCTTCATAATTCAACATTATGATATGTTCGGTTTTGAACGAACCGTATCCTTTGAGTCGAAGATGACTTTATACAACTGAGAATGGATTTTGAGTAAGGTTGATTTCTGTTTCAGATTGCTTTTTTCTGATTGTATATATAATTTTAATAGTGTCAAGTTTGACTATATCAGTGATTCCCAAGATTTTAAGGTATTTGTTGTCTTAGGTCTTGAGCTTGCTGGAAAATTTGTATGGGTGTTACTGATTAGAAAAGGGCAGTATCGACAGCAAAAAGGTTTATTTCCCATGTCGTCCAATGCTACAAGTGGATATTGTTTTAGAATTTGGATGGTGCTAACAGGAGACTGAACCGAGTGATAATGATGATACATCTGAAGAACAGGCAAAAAATGATAATATCCAACAGAGGTTATACTATCCATTGAATAAAATTGTCGTTTATAACCCCTCAGAAACCTTTTTTCATGTCGACAACATACTAAATTTAATTAGTCCACCCTGTATTATCTTTGCATCCCCAGAGAACAATCTGAAAGTTCCGTAGGGGTTGATTTTTTTGCAATATTTGATAATAGGACAAATTCTTGATTTAATTCTGGAAGTAATATTTATAGTACAAGCTTTGTGAGGCAGGTATACTGTTACGAAGTTGGGGTTGGGGTTGATATGCTTTTCCTCACAAATTTTCGTAAATTGTAGCAGGGTTTTCCAATCTCTTTTCAGAATATCTAGAAGGGAATTCAAGCAAACCTAGTACCATGAAAGCACATGGGAATGAAGAAGAACTCAAAAAGTTTGCTTTATTGCCCAAAAGTATTTTACATTTGTTTTTTATTTATAGCAATTGGTATGAATGGATTTTGACTTTGAAATCAATGTTTCAAATATACTGAATATATAAAAGTTATCGATGACTGTCTTTATTCTATTGATGAATATAATCGAACATTCATTATGTCACAATGGCTTATTGTACCACCTTGTTTATGCGTTCTCTTTTTCCTTCTGCTTTTTACTTTCATACATTATCGTTAGTGTCCATTCGTTTCATACAATGTATTGTTATTACAAATCACTTTGTATTAACCACTTTATTTATATGTGTTCCAAGTTGCAAGGACCGTTGAAATATTATCGAGATGATACGGAAAAAAAGGAGTTTTGAATTCAACACAAATAAACACTACAAAAAGGGATATTTTATTGTGAGTAGGAGAGACCAACAGATGGTTCCAGTAAAAGTAAAAAAACTATATAGTGTGTCCCTCATGTAAAGGTCTGTATCCCCAAAAAAACCATCAGTCAACATTATGGAAAATATACTCCGAATAGAAAGAGGGTGAAAGATCAGCCCTGATACTGGGTAAATGGGTTCATGATCAAGTGCATGGAAACGCATGCCCATTATTAAGAAATGCTATTTTCCCAATAATGCGAGATGAAATTATGTTATTGATAAGATATGGAAATTTTCTATGTATGAAATATTTACTGGAACATTCGTGTCCCATGAGTAGTAGTAGGCTTTGGCGATCAACGATAATGTTACTAACTTTGCTCCTGTTTTTACACCGGGCCACTTTGAAATTGCCATGGAAGCAAGCAATGCTCTTGCTGGATTAGATAGAATCTACCAGAAGTGTGAGTCCCCATGTACTGCTTTTGGAATGGGTTCACAGCTCAAGAAATGTGGAAAAAATCTTGTGACCATATGCATAGAAAAAAAGATGACAATAATATTGAAAGAGGAACTCGCAGTATGCTTCGAAAGAACTGTCATGAAAAACCAAGTAATAAATAAACGACTCGAAAAAAATACCTTTCAAGCAGCCAGAATATACATGAATTCTATAACTATCTGAATAAACAAAGACGAATAATTCACAGAAAAACTTGAGTCTGCCTTTGATTCCACTGATTGAAGAGAGTTAGCCTCCCTTACGTTGATCTGTATCCAAACTTTCAATAGACGTAGAGCCGGAGAGGTTGAGAGGATGAGTATAGCAGAGTTTGAAAGCTGTCAGTCTATGAGTGCGAATAACTAACCTGATATTTTCAATAATCTTTCGGAAGAATACAAAATGAAAAGAAGGGAATATATTCGCTTAGAAATCCTTCGAGAAGAAGCCAGAGGAATCCCAGTTCTACTCTCTAGAAAAGTTCATGAGAGTTGTGAATTGATTTTTGATCATCGTATACCTGTTTAGTATATCAGCAAAAACTCTTTCGAATTCCCATCTGAGTGCATGTGTATGATGAGAGAGTATATCACATCCAGAATCACATCCAGAAAATCTTCGAGGAACGCAACTCAGAAAACACAATCCCCACATTTTCGGGCGTGGTCACCCGCTCTAGGGCAAATTGAAACTGCTTCATTCACTCTAATATTTCCACAAGATCTCAAGCTTCAATTTCCACAAAACTAAACGGAAAAACTGTCGAAAATCAGCAGAAAACCCAAGATTCACCAATTTTCACCAACCTATTTAACATAAGAAATCTCTCCGACAACCTGAAATTCTAGGCCGAGGTGTATGATCTTTTAGCGAGATCCGACGTTCTGGGTGGAAACCTCGAAAATATTAAGGTCAATCCAAACAGAACCGCACTAGTCGAAACAATAGAACAAATCGACATTGACAAAATCCACAGAAAGATCAGACACATCGGCGGATGTCCAAAAATTGAGATCAGAGACCTTCAAAATAATAAAAAAAGGCCAGCATACCCCACAAAAGAGCCCTCAATGTCATTTGTCATCAGAGACGTTGACAAAAATCTCTCTAACGAGCCTATCACAAAACACTTTAGAGATACAGGAGTAAAATTTGAGAGATTGTGGAGAATCATTTCAGGGCTCGACAAGAGCCAACGAAAATGGTTCGAGTCATCACGCAAGATGCAGAAACTCACAGCCAAAAGCTCGCATATGGCATTCATATCTACGGCCTCAAACACAAATGCGAAAAATCCAACACCCCATCAGCCCCACTGATCATTGAATATTGCAGTCGATGCTGCAGAAACGAGCACGACAACGCCGATTGTAAAGAAAATCTAAAATGTCCCTTCTGCGGAGGGGACAAACAAAAGTGCAGAATGCACAAAAATCAACGAGCCGAAATGCCCCAATTGCGAGGGCAACCATCCCGCATTTTCGATGAAATGCCCAAAGCGTAAAATCGAACCAACATGCATAAAAGAAACAGCTCCTATAACACATACAAAAGATCGAGCGCCACTAGAGAACATGAGCGCCACTATGATTGACATGTACGAGCTTTTCACACTCCTACTGCTCAACGTTCTCCCGAAACTCCGAGAAGACATTCTCAATCAACTCAATAAAATCTCCCAATCCCTGTTCGGCTGGACAGTCATTTCCATCCCAGGCCCGAACTTTAGACTACACTTCAAATCATACGATAAGCCAGCTTATCAATGAACTGCGAAGATGTGGAGGGTTTAATCAGCGACGAATTTGTGATAGGAACCGTCAATATCCAGGGATTGAAAAATAAAAGACTTCAAATAAAAAATCTTTTATATACATACAACATTCAAGTCCTGGGTATTGTCGATACCCTAATAAAAACAACACCAAATTTCTCGGGTTACAGCGCGATTAGTGAAGAAAAATCTCAATTCTCGAGGGGCATTTGTCTACTAGTAAGACACGGCATAGCGTATGAAAAACATGAATTGCCACGAGTTTTCGAGAATGTAGACTGCCTGGCGGTCGACATTCTCGAAAACGGGGAAATCATAACATTTTTCGCGTATTACAACAGACCACAAATTGAAATTCCGGCCGATTTTATTGAATATTTTTCAACATTAAACGAAGCCGTGTTGCTGGGGGATTTTAATGCCCGTCACACTCAATTCGGAGATAGATCAACAAATAGGAATGGCATAATTCTGTCAAATTTGTTGATAGATCTCCCAATTTATCGTACAAGGAATGTCATGCCGACGTTTATTAACAACTTTGGAATGTCCATTATCGATCATATCTTGTGTACAGAAAGGTGCATAGATAGGATGGAGAATGTTTCGTGGGTGATACCGTAACGTCGGACCACATGCCACTCCTATTACGAACAAGATTGAGAAAAACCATCCCACTACCCGCAAACACAAGAACTTCTAAAGACTATAAACGAACAGACATTAATTTATTCCAGGCCAACATTGAACAAAAAATCGCCGAAACCCCGATACCAGTCCCAAACTCAATCCAAAATATGAATCGCGCTGTAACAGCTCTCGAACAAATTATAGTAGAAGCCTCTGAAATCGCTACCCCTCAAACTACCATCCGACTCGACTATGAAACATTGCCAAAATTTATTGTAGATAAAATTAAATACAAAAGAAAATTATACAGATAATACACACAAACGCACGATCCAATTTTAAAAACAGAGTGGAATCGACTAAATGCCCGAATCAAATTGCAAATTAAAAATTACAGAGAAACCAAATGGATCGAAACCACTCTGGAATTAGATTACAGAGATGAGAAAGCATTTTGGAACAATTTTAAAAAAAACTATCAGGCAAATACAATAAAACATTTTCCCATCTAAAAGGAGATAACGACATACTGACAGACAACCTCGCAAAATCTAATGCATTCAAAAATCACCTTTCGGAAATTTATACAACTCCACAAAACGAACATTTTGACAATGGATTTTTTGAAAATGTAGAAAGAGGAATTTGGGACTTTACTAGGCAACATCCAGGAAATATCCCAATAAATCCAGAATGCCCTCTGAGGAAGGCGATCACAGTAAACGATATTGAGATCGCCATTCACAGGGGGAAAAATACCGCCCCAGGGCCTGATTCCATTAACAGACGTACTATGAAACAATTACCTACCACAATCTACCCTACTCTAGCCCTCCTTATGAATTCATGCCTGGAACTTGCATATTTTCCGCGAGCGTGGAAATTTGCAAGTACAGTCATGATTCTTGAACCTGGTGAAGATCCCACAAAATTAGACTCATACAGGCCAATTAGCTAAATAAACGTGCCTGGCAAGTTATTTGAGCTAATTTTGAAATCAAGATTCTCCGAATATATCGAAAGTAATAACATTATCCCACCCTATCAACATGGTTTCAGAGCCGAGCATTCAACCCAAAACGCACTGATTGAATTCACCACTAATGTAGTCACAAGTTTAAATGCCGGACATTGCACCGTAGCGATCTTTCTAGACATCCAAAAAGCATTTGACAAAGTTTGGCATGCCGGACTCAAAAACTAATCTCCATTAATATACCAAAACGCTTCGTAAGAATAATAACCTCATACATAGCCAACAGAAAAACACAAGTAAAAGTCGCGGATGCAATGTCCGATCCCCCCCATTCACCCCTCAATCTGGAGTACCACAAGGTTCCATACTTTCCCCGTTACTTTTTTCAGTATACGTTCACGACATTCCAAAAACTTTTGAAATTCTCCAATATGCCGACGATACAGTCGTATACGTATCCTCAAAATCAACCCAAACCCTAAACAGGAAGGCTCAAAATATATTGGACGAGTTTTCGAACTGGTGCAAATTATGGAGAGTCCAACTAAATCCCGCAAAAACCCAAACAATCCTATTCACACACCCAAATCTCTCACAAAAAGCATCCCAGAGACCTGAAGAATTGAATCTCACGCTTTTGGAAGAGAGACTCGTTTTGCAAGACGAGGCGTGCTATTTGGGAGTTACTTTCACGAGGACTCTCAACTGGCAACCCGACTTAGACAAAACACTCGACAAAGTCAGAAAACGAGCCTCGATTCTAAGAGCGCTGGGGGGAAAATTCGGCAGATGTCATCCCGACACCATCTCACATACGTATAAGACTTATATCAGGCCAATTTTAGAATACAAATCAAATATCTATTCACTATTAAATTCAAGACAAGAACACGCAATACGTTGTACTGAAAGAAAAATCCTAAGAACCTGCCAACACCTACCCAGACTTTCCCCATCAACCGAAGTTTACGATAATATCGATGTTAAACCTATTATTTCTCGATTTCAGAAGCGGTTAAGTCGAGCGGACAGCCCGAGGAGACAACGAAACGGCCAGAGCGAACCTGATGTCCCCCTGGGCCCCCGACCGACGCGGACTGCTCCATAAGCCGAAGAAAAAATTTACACACCTACCAGTGAGACTTTCAGCCACAGTGAACGAGCTACCGGAAGAACACTCAGATTACCAGGAAACCGTTCCACTCATCCTCAGATGAGAAGTCTCAAAGCACATCCAATCAGAATCCAAAACAGTATCGATGCTATGCAAACGTGGTACTCCAACACCCCCGAGGCATCCAGCAGGATGGGCCCCCACCCCCGCCCCCCTACCCGAGGCGACTGCCTTGGTATCTACCCCCCAGGAAGAAAAAGAAGGAAGAAAAGAAGAAACACCACTATTTTTCATCTTTCATTTTCGTAATAAGATAAAATAAAATAACATTTCTTATTCCACCCACTTTCCCAATTTTCCCAATAAAACACACAAACAGACAAATAGACGTAAGAATTTAAAAATATACAATCCAAATTAAAAATATATATAGAAACACACACAAAAAGCAAACAATTCAAATTTCGAAAACAAGAAAACAATGAATAAAAACATCAGCAGAAAACAAATATCAACAAAACCACAATAAAGAAAATAGTCAGAAAAGCAAAATAGCACAAAATCACCACAACCAAATCATCCAATACACAAGAAAATAAATATACAAAAAAAAAGAAAAAATCTGAGCCAACAGATCACATAACCAAAATAACAAATCTCAAAAACAAAAAGAAAAAATTTCAACAATAACATAGAGAAAAACTCGAATGAAAATAATCACCAATTCCACCAACAAATAAAGAAAAATTCTTGAACAAAAGCAATATTACCATAAGAAATACGAACGAACAGACAGACAAACAAACGGAATACAAATCCCAATACCCACTAATAAAAAAATATTTCATTTCAGCATTACAACAAGTAATTCAAGGACACATTATAAAATCATACATAAAACAAAGGAAATGAAATAATTAGAAAAGTTAAGTTCATGTGCAGTTTTCAGGTTTTCTGCGGTTTCCCGCTGCACGTTCCTTAAGAACGCCGAATGGCATGAACTACCAGGAGGATAAAAAAAGAGCCGCAGCTCTCCTCACCACCCCACAAAATTCCAAATTAGTTAGAGAACTAACACTGTTAACATAAAGTAAAAATAAAATATATGGCTGTCCCTGAAAAGAACGGAGAGTTCTATAACAGGGACGTAGGGAAAACTTTCGAATTAAAATAAAATAAGAAACCTGTAAACGAAATATTTGAATAAATTACTTTTGATTGATTGACTTCTCTAACGTCGGTGCACAATACTTGTCGCGGCTGTCTCAGTATAGTCCATCCAATATCAATTGCAGAAGCTGTTTCTATAGGGAGCAAATAAAAACTCACTTCGCTAATACGAGCGTATATGCGAAGGAACGGAACGAAAAATAATCTGTACTACTTGTATACAGTCTCTGTCAGCACAGAGAGCCCGCTGGTCAACGTGGACTTGAGTGACTGCTGTCTGTTCTACAACCGATTCGTCTGGGCCAATCAAGTCGGACATCAATGCTTGTAGGTGTGTCTATACGATGGGAAGTCATGAATCACGCGTTATATCCGTGTTTTGATAGCTCTGAAAGATTTAGAACCAGTAGCGTCTGTGCTCTTGGTGTGTGCCGATCAAAATACGTTTTAGGATATTCTAGTTTTATTATTTATTTATTTATTTATTATTATTTTTCTTTCTTAATGTATTTGTATAAATAAAAGCTTGTCTTGAATTTTTTTCATTTTTCATTATTTATGAAGTATTTTTAAAATCTTAAAATATCTAAATAAAATTAGTTATCTCCGCCACTGCTGCTCACAGGATTTCGCCGCAAGACATTTTTATGCTTCTGCAATTGATATTGGGAAAACTATAACTCTGCATCATACGCAGTGGCGTAACAGTGAAATAATGGAATACTGAACTAATGAAACTAAATTAAGGAAAAATGCGGATCCCATACTCGGCCATCCTACTAAGAATCCAACTCGGATTCGGTTCCGTACTGAACCCAAGGTTTCATGACTTCATGAATTCCTATTTTCACGACGTAATATCCATCGTCCCTTTCCACCTTGATCACTCTTGTAGCAAAACGGATATACACCATTATTCAAGGGGAGAATAATTCTATTTAGAATTCAACAAAGGTCACAAAAGGGCAATATCGTAAATTTCTTACAGAAATAAGTTTTGGTCTCGAAGGCCAAAAATTTTATGGTTTTTCGAAACTACAGCCATTCTATTCTTGACTAAACTCACGGCATTAGAAATCTTGGATAGCCGTATAGTAACCGTGATGTAAATGTTCACGGAACATCTTTTTGTTAACAATATAGATATGAGAATGATGTAATTCAGATAAGTAGATTAACAAATAGTGGTGTGGACAGTTTTTTGGGTTCTTCGGCCATCATCTATCCAAATGGGTCACTAAAATGAATAATTATGCACTTCCAGACAAATGAGAATACTCCTTATATATAGAAAACTTTATAAAATAGTATCTTCATAGTCTTATATTGAAAAATAGTACGTACTATAATTTCGCTAAGCCATTAATATTCGTAGCGAAAGCTGTATCATGTCATGTTCGAACACAAAAAAGGACCATTTTTAGGAAATCATAGATGTAAAGATAACTTTCTTGATTTTTAATGGAATGGACGTTTGTAAAGGGACTTCGAAGGTTCTTGAGAAAATATTGGGGACCCTCCTTAAATTTAATGGCAATAAGACGAAACTGTTGAATATTGTTTCTCGACTTGATTAAGAATTTTGAATAAATTTTGTATAATTGAGAACCTTTGGAAGTCCCTGTTAAGTTAAATATCGTTGATCACGTCAATTATAATTTAATTTCATAGATTATTCTCATTCATAATAAGAGCTTGAATAAATATTCATCGTTTCTGTAAAAAACACTCAACCTCTAGTTTTGATTCATATTAACTTCGCATACACCCTCTCCGCAAATAAAATGAGATCACAGTTCGATTGAAAAAAATAATTATCAATATAAAAAGTTACAGTTCTCAACAGTGCCGATAGATGTCAGTTGCTAGTAATTTGAGAACCCAAAATATAGAATCAGTGCAGTGCCAAGTATCCAGAAGCTTTCCAGTCACGAAATGGTTAAGAGATCTTCGAAGAAGTATCTTTGGTAAGAAATTATTTTGGTGAATTTTTATCAAATCTCGATTCGTATTTTTCGAATCCACGCCAGCATAACTCTTCCGAAGAAATTTGGTTCCGCATCCGCTCGGTGAAAAACCATAATTTTAAGAGCTATATATATATATATATATATAAATATTTATATATATAAATATTATATATATATATATATATATATATATATATATATATATATATATATATATATATATATATATATATATATATATGGTTATGTTGCGTTGATTGCGATCGTTTTTATTTTATTTTATATTTGTTTATTTACTTTCCACAACCAGACATCATAACGAAATATATATAATTTTTTTGTTTTACTTTGTTTTTTCTAATATTTTTACTATTTTCAAAATCTTTAAGCTAGTTGCTCTTTGAAATTTAATTTAATATAAATTGACAAATGAATACCCATATAAATATTTAATATCTCCGGCTATGCATCTTACCTTCCTTCTATTTACTCTTTTACCTCATTTCCTTCACCTCAGCTAACTCAATCGGCACGCCTATGGAATCTCAGGAGTCGGTTCTACTGTGGAGCCCTCTAGTAGTTTCTTGATGTAAATTTCTGAAAATACCAATTCATTGTCGCTAAAACATTGAAAATAATGCAGAGATCCATCAAAATAATAATTTCCTTCATTCAGGAAAAACTTACTACTTACTACCTAGTCTGCGATGAATAACCTGATCAGTGCTTTATAGCAATTATATACAGCAAATGTGAAATTATAAGAAACTAAAAGTGAAATTCAACCTAGTTTTATGGGTTATGTGGTCAATATAGTAATTCGTAAAAAGTTCTATCAAAATTCTTCAAGAATTTTGTTTTTAATTGCACTGTGGTTACTTTTATGGTTTCAAAAAAATACCTTGGACTTCACGTAACGAGAATGTTCAGTGTTTGGGTTTTTCTCCAGTTCCTGAAAACTGCTGCTACTGTCAACTGTGCCTTCGCCTCGTCTTGGTAAATCTCCAAAAAAAAGGTAAGCTTAACTCTGCATCGGGGATCTTTTATCTGCTCTTGTCTACTGGAAACCAATGTCCAAATGACCTATCTACTCATTTTCTGCTTTCATTTTGAAATTCCTGCCATGTTACATTGTTACAATTTGGCCAATCAGTGTGGTACACTTGATAAACCTCGCAGAATAACACTGGACTTGGTTAGTTTTCAGATTATGAGGGGTTGGAAAATAATAAACTTCTCCTATTTTTCAACAGACTTATGCGACCTGAAATATATATTGACTCTTCAACATTTATGCAGATAAAACTGAGGAATCACTATAGAAATGAATATTTTTCTAAATATAATTTCAACTAAATCTTCCTTTCTAGAGATACAATTGAAATTAAGAAAATGTCTTATGATATTGCAATTATCTTCAAACAAAATTGGTGGTTATTATATTTCACACCAAATCTGTTTCATGAGATGAAATCTTAATTTTGGTACCCAAAAAATAAAAAAGCCTTGGAAGTTATAAAAAAATCCATTTGTATTTATCAATATCAACACTATCATCCTAACATCCTAATAAATTATTGGAAAAGTTTCACTAAGAATGTGTCAAGTTCGTTTTCAAGAAGAATCTCCATTTAGATTGAATGATAGACGTCCTAAAAGAGAAATGCATTCCTAGTGGTACAAAAAATTTAAAAAAAAAATTCAAATAGAATGCGTCACCTTCAAATGTCCAAACGAAAAACAGAAGGCTTCAGAGAGTGATCTAAAAATATTTCATTTACAGCGATTCAATGTGTGCAAAACGTTTTGGGAATGTTCGGTTGTGTCTATGAAAAGGAAACGGCTATAAAAAAATCTTAGGACATGTTCTTCCTGTGACATCCCAGAAACATCCTGAAAATCGCCATCTGTGGCGGACATTGGCTGTTCTATAAAAGTTATATCCATGTATAAACATGTCATTGTCTCAAAATCTCGTACTTTTAACATCTCTGAGATGGAGATCCGCTATGACGCTAACGACTACCTATCAAATGCATAAATGTTGCAGAAAACCCATATCAACACAAATATTACCAAACTACTAACCCACATGAATCTGGAATTGAGCGAGCTATAGGTACAATACAAAACTTTTTGTTCTACCGACCATGAATGTGGAGCAAATAAAATAAATACAAACGTGGGGATTTCTTATCGGCAAAATTCAATATAACACACGAAGCTTGAATGAATTCCCCAGCCTCCGATAATGATAAGAACGATTAAATAATGCAAAAATAAAGCGAATATTGCTGAACGACCTGTCCGTTAAAACCGCACCCTGGAAATATCACAAGGGAATCAGATGCTATTCTATCAGTTGGTCTCAGCTTATTTCGTGTGCATCCAATTGATACCGCCCATCAGCTACAAAAATATTTTGAGGTTGATGCGGTTTTCCAGGCCGGTTGCATGTATTGGGCCGACTTAAGGAAAATGGGAGATTATTGACGAACTGACGAATAGAAATCATTGAAAACAGTCAAGAAATTCAAAGGCCGGAATAATAACAAACAATCAAAATAAAGCTGACGCATCAATGAGTTTCTCATAAAACGTGAGAAAATCCCAAACAATTTCCTTCGCGTTCAATCGATCCCTCCATCAATTTTTTTCCAACCGTACACAAATAATGAAGTTATTGTACTTATTGCAAATCTGAAAAATAATTACGCACCGGGACCTGACAGCATCTCTAGTAAACTTATTGAAAAAATATACCTACAGATTATAGGTTCTCAAGTCCATATTATCAATCCCTCCTACAAAAGTGGAAAGATACAGAAGCAATGGAAGGAATCCCTCGTCATCCCTTCCTATAAATCAGCTGAACCATTACCGACCGATTTCTGTCATAAATAATTATGCAAAACAGAGTATCAAAACTAGACTAACTGCATTCTGCACTAAACATAAAGTTATAACGAATAGACAGTTTGGTTTTCGAAAGAACTCGAATACAGAAAAAGCCATATTGGATTTCATTGAAAAAACTGTAAGTGCTTTGAACAGATCAAAAAATGCCTAGCGATCTCTCTTGATCTGGCCAAGGCATTCGACACGGTTTCCCATAGTTGCTGCTGACTTTGTTTTTGAATTATACTGTTGGAGGTATTGCCCTCAATCTGATGCGGAATTATTTGTCACAGAGATCGAAAATTATTTGAATTGATGACTGTCTAAGTGAACCTAGTGATATCAAAAATGGTGTTTCACAAGGAACAGTCTTGGGTCCAATACCGTTCCTTGTCTATATCAACAGTATTGTTTCTATAACAAATGTCAAAGGAACTTCAGTCTCATATGCTGATGATACAGCAATTATATATGAGGGGAACACGTGGCAGCAATTACAGACTGACTCAGGAAAATACCTGAAACATTCACAAATCTGTCTAAATCACATTCTTTTGAGTCTCAATATAAAAAAAACCTGAATTCATTTCATTTTAGATTCATAAAACCGAACAACCTCTTCACAATTCTCTTATAATACATGTATGTAATAAGATTGATACATTCCAGTGCCCTCATATAGGCAAAACATCGAATATCAAATATCTCGGCATGATACTCGATCAGTATTTAAGGTGAAACGACCATATAACACATTATTATATTATTATATTAAATTACATATTTCATTACATTGGTATTATGAACTAATTTTTACAAATTGAGTGCACCTGATCTCAGGATGAGATCGTTTTGTGCCTGAATGGTACTAATTAACTAGTAGTAGATAATATTAATAATAATACTAAATAATATAATAGATATAGTAAAGAAAATAATCTTAAATCATCAGAAGCTAAGAGACTAAAGTAATGGTATCAGAAATTATAATTATATATTGATCAATATTCATTGTAGGAGTACTTCAAGAGTTCTAGAGTTCAAGAAAATGAAGGACACCAGCTTTTTGCAGAACAGTTTGTAACTATAAATATTTTTGATGGACTCTGGGATGTAATTGTGAATTTTGGAGCCTTCAAATGCTATCGACTTCTTATAGAGGGTAGAATTAGGACGAGGAATATTTAAATTTTTGAGACCTTTTTGTCTTGTATTGTGATTGTGGGAAATTTCTTGATAATGCATTCTATTTCTGTACATGAATTTCGCAATATTAAAAATATACAGATGTGTTGAATCAAGCATTTTAGTTCCTATAAAGAGCTATTAGGTGGAAAATCTGCGCTTTTTTCTTAGTATTACTTTCAAAATCCATTTCTGTGTGACTTTCAAACAATTTATCTGATTGTTATACGCAGCTCCCCATACTATTATTCCATAGGATATTACAGATTCAACTAATGATTTATAGGCCATTTTCAAAAAATTTTCTGGAAGAATATCCCTGAGTTTATAAAATGCAAATACCAGTTTTTTAAGTTTGCTATTCAAATATAGTGAATGATTATCCCATCTGAGCGTTTCATTGATGATAACTCCCAGATATTTGATTTCTGAAGTGTTTTGAATTGTCTTCTTACAATCACAGTTGGCCAGATCACATCTCTCATGAAATTTAATTGATTTCTGATTTGGTTGTACTTTTGGGCTATTTGTGAAGTTATAAATTTGGTCTTGCTCTCATTTAAGCTCAGGAGATTACAGTCCATCCAACATTTGACTTGATATAAACCTTTTTCCGCGGTTTTCGTAACTTCCTGCCAATTTGTTCCATGGAATAGGAAAACCGTATCGTCCGCATATGAGATAATATCTCCACCTATCTCCATATTCAACACTTCATTGATATTGAGAAGGAATAACTTAGGGCCGAGGATTGTTCCCTAAACTTGTTTTTTATTTTAACGACAGATTTCCTCTTCGATAAATTACTTCCAAATAATGATAGCGGTAAGCCTCTAATCCCATATTTTCCAAGTTTTTCCAAAACTTTATCGTGTGAAATGCTGTCGAAAGCTTTAGATAAATCCAAAAAGATGCCTGACACTTTATCATTTTTATTGAGGTGCTAGTGAATTTCATTCGTGAGATAATACAGTGCATCCTCAGTGAAACTTCCTGCCTTGAAACCGAATTGTTTGGGAGAGATTAGTTGGTGGCGATCCACATGATTTTGTAACCTGCTGGCTATACTTTTTTCATACAATGACAGATATTGGTCGGTAATTATTGACAAAATATGGGTCTCCAGCTTTGAATATGGGAGTAATGACAGCGTCTTTCAACCTTTTCGGAAAAACGCCACTTTGGAACATCGAATTTATCAGGTGAACTAAAATATCAACAATATTCGTTTTTATCATTTTGATAGTTTTTGCTGATATTTTGTCTATTTCTGAAGCGGCATTAGTTTCAAGGTTGTCAATTATACTCAGTTTTTTTGGAGTCGTGATAGGTGTCAAGAATAGGGAGTTATTTATCGATTTATCGTTTAGGTCAGGTGGTGATTCATGATCTGACAGAGGGTTAGATCTAATCGTTCTTGCAAGATTTTCTCCAACTTTTGAGAAATGATTTATGAATATATTAGATATTTTATATGCATCCGACTCGCAATCTTCACTTTCATTATATATAGCGGATGGTTCGGTTGATTCGTTATTTGAAACAGAATTTTTTATAACTTGCCATATTTTTTTCGTATTTTTGTTTGCATCCAGAATTTTTTTGGGGTAATAGTTTTGTTTAGTTTTTTGGAGTAATTTAGTAAGGAAATTCCTATATTCCCTGTACTCTTGCCAAAGTGTTTCGTTATGTTTATTAGCCAAGCATTTTTTTTCAAAGCATCCCTTTCTTTAATTTACTGTATTAATCCATTTGTTATCCATGGTTATAGTTTTCTAGCGATTTTGATATTATTATAATGGGTACATTTCTCCAGATGATACATCAATTGTTTGTGAAACTTATCGAAAGCCCGGTCAATATCATTTTCATTATACACGTTGCTCCAAGGTTCAGCTTGTAATCTTATATTAAGTGCTTTATAATCAATTTTGGTGATTTGTATGAAACCATCAGGTTCCTCCAGTTTTTCATCATTATATTTTTCTGCGATGTTCAATAGTATGCTGTAGTGATCAGTAATGGCTGTTGTGAAAAAGAATGATGTACCATCTTTGGCATCAACAGAATTGTCTATTTTCAAGAAAATATGATCTAAACAAGTTTGGCTAACTTTAGAAACCCTGGTATTTGCATTTATATATGAAGTATATCCGTGGGAATTCAAAGTATTGAGATATGTATTTGGGGTTAGTTCATTTTCATCAGTTAAATTTATGTTGATGTCACCTATCAGAATGTTGAATTTGGATTTTCCATGATTACTTAGAAAAATATCTAGCGCGCTAACAAAGTCATCGGGATTTTTAAGGAAATTTTATCTTTCTTTATGTTGAAATTTTGGGTTTGTTAGAGTAACTTCTGCAAGTTTATGCTGTTTCACTGAGGAATTATTTATTCCATGCTTGATATAAATGATTATTCCATCACTTCTATTATTTTTACTTTCATTGTAATATATTGTGTAGTTTCTGAGACTGTAAATAGTGATATACTCCAGATTCCATGTTTCTGTTGATATTATTATATCGCAAGTAAACGACAAAGACTCTAAGTAAACCGTGAACTCTTCGAAATTTTGTTGCATACTATGATTATTCATATGAAATATATCAAGTCCATTTGAGAGTATCTTTTCATTAGTTTCATCCAATTGTTCATTGTTTACAACAATTTCCTGAATATTGTTATAATTTCCCAATTCATCAATATAATCATCATAGTCATCCATTCGTATTTTCTATATCTAGAGCTCCTGAACTATTGAAACGGTATTCGAAGTGAAATGAAAAGTTAATTAACAATGAATATATCAGGGATAGTGAATATGATGGCTAAAATCCATGGTGCCCGTATTTATAAAAAATTTAGTTTTTACGTGATCAAAATTGAAAAAAAAACGATTTCATTCACATATAATAAGTAACTATTTTTATGAGATAACTGATACCTAATTTATAATGTCCTGTTTCTTGATGCTTTTCCTATTCCCATTTTCACTGGTAAAAATGTTTCCATTCATTGTCCATACATTTTTGTAACCAAATTTTTCTGTTGCTTTCATAAGTATCCGAAATCTTGCACTCGTTAGATCCTCTTTTATGAATATTTTAGTACCTTTCATTTTTTTCCTATTTCTTATCACTTCAGTTTTATCCATCAGGTTATGTAATTTCACAAAGATAGGTCGATGTTTATCATTTGTACCATTTTTAGGTTTTCCTATTCTATAACATTCCATGAGAGGTTTTTGTTGTATGTTCATATTTTCGAGAACATTTTCTACTTGCTCATTGTCCGTTAGTCTTGAATTTTCGGCAATACCATAAATCCTAATATTTTTCCTCCGGTTGTATTGTTCCATTTCATCAATTTTATCTTCTAGTTTCATGATTTTTTCCTCGTATCCAGCTGTACAATCCTTAATTTTTTTTCATATCGTTCATATTTTCCATTAGAATCGACATGAATTCTTTATCTCGAACAAGTTCATTCATTGAAGTTTTTATAACACTCTTTATTTCTTGTAGCTGGTCTCTTGTGAGTGGCATTTTTTCGTTTATGATTAAATATCCACGATAGTTTCAGTCACTATTCACTTATTTGATAAGGTTTCAATTTTAACTGTTATTTGAACGGAGCACCGATAGACACGTCTACTCACTACGGCTGTTCATTCTATTCACATGTTACCAATGGGTTAAGAAAACTCATTCACAAATTCTACAACATCAGAGATATCCTGGAATTTTAACTGTTATTTGAACGGAGCACCGATAGACACGTCTACTCACTACGGCTGTTCATTCTATTCACATTCTATTCACATGTTACCAATGGGTTAAGAAAACTCATTCACAAATTCTACAACATCAGAGATATCCTGGATGGGAGAAACCTCATGATATTATATAACTCATTAGCTGAATCTGTTGTCAGATACTGTATTACAGCATGAGCAGCCTCATTCAATAACATGATCATAAAACTTTAATCCATGCAAAACATATTACTCAAAATAAAATTGGAAAAAAACAAGGTTTATTCCACCGACAAACTCCATGAGAGAATACACATTTTGGAGTAAGAAGCCTCCATATCTACCAGTGCCTCATTTGTATGTTCTATAATAAAGAAAAATATATCATCCACAAATCCAAATACACTAGGTTTGTTGAGAATAAATCCATTGTCTCACCAATTTATAGAAAACCCCATACACAAAGATTTGTTTTTTTCTATGGACCAAAACTTTACAATTGTTTGCCATAGGACATGAAAACTATTAATCGTTTGTCGATGTACACAGACTCAATTGAAAAGTTCATGTTCCAGAATAGAAATATAAAACATATTTTGAAAACATGAACAAATATAGACTGATTCTATTTTCTCACTCGCTTGGTGTAAAATAAATAATTTTACAAACCACGTGGTCTATCCCTCTCTCTTTTCGTACTCTCTTCTTTCTTTTTTTTTCTCTTTCACTCAACTCAATGATAGTCATCTTATCTTATTTATTATTTGTAAATTATTTGCTCCACATTTATTTTGTGTTCTGCAAATTAAGCTTCCACTTAACTTAATTAAGTCCACTTGGTAAACAGGTATGGCACAACACAAGCATACCGATTGCTTAGGTGGGTAACTTGTTTTTTCTGAATTGGAGTCATATAAACAATGTTTGTAACACTCAAATTGTATACTGTATTCGAATACATTTCAATGGAATCATTAGACAAGGAAACAACTGTTCCTTTCAACTTCTGTTATAGTTGAGGAGAGACTAAGGATTTTGGATTTTCTTCAATTAGAAAATTAACTTCGTGCTTTTGCAAAACAAAACAGTTTAGTTGACATTGAAATTGATGAATGATTCATACTCAGTGAGATGTGTGCTCCAGAGATTCATTTCACATCAATTTAAAACATAATATCCTGCAATTTATTTCCGAATACCACAGATATGAAATAATCAAATCATGCCATGATCCAAGAATTTGTGCACACTTCGGATCCTTCAAAACATTTCTCAGAATTCAAGTTGACTATTATTGGACAGAAATGCGAGAATGTATTGAAGACCCCATAGAGTAAATGCATTTTTATAATTCTCAAGTGGGTCACAGTGTTGATATTTCTATAACACGAATTGTTCTCATAAACAAGAGTCTTTGAAAGAGACAACTGATGTTGCAATCGGAGAGTTGAAGTGAGGTTTTTGCCGTGCCCTCTCAACAATTGAAGAGTTTTGTTTTCGTATATGGAAAGTATTCTGCATTCATTTTTGTCGGTTTATTCAGAAAAAATTTATAACCAGCGGAAGAGAATCATTATTTTATTCAAATTCTAATTAATTTCATCTTTGTAAATGTAAATGTTTTCATATTTTTTCCATGTGTTTTCAATCGATTGAGGATCAAAATCTACATAATTAGTCGTGAAATAACAGCAACTCGAGACAAGTGTTGATGGCAGCCGTGTTTTTTGTGTGAGTCCACTCTCAATTTTGTAATTCAATGAAGAGTGTATCTAACTTGACCTAGAATTAATCTCTTCTACGTATGTACAACAATAACATTTCAAATGATAACTTTGACGAAGCTATATAGTACAATGAATTAGAGTTTTTTACCAAAATTAAGAAAACGTTAATAATGCAATGGTTACTCTGACTATTTAGTTTCAGTAAAATAATATGTATTGTATGTGTTTTTCCTATTGATTTTTTTATATAATTTAGATAAGTTGTGTTTCGGTTTCTCGGTTGGGATACGGATTTTGGAAGCAACTGCGTGTAATAATTTGATACTCATTTCCTTCAAAACTCACTCCCCTCCATTGAAATGAATATTATGTTGGCAGAAGCATAGAAGAAAGGAAGAGGCAATGCCCAATGCCAGAATCAGTTGCGCCACAGAATTTTAATCCCAGAAAAGATTGTGCTAATGAATGTTAGAAGTTTGGGACATATGCTGCAGCGAATGCATGGACAGATACTTCGAAGTTCATTATTTTGTAGTTTGCCTATTTGGTGTGGCATACTTTTGGTTTGAATCATACAAAGCGAAACCAGGGAATTTGTTGAAGACATGGAGCAACTTTAAAAACAATTCTCAGGCAATTTGGCGTTGAAGATTATTTGAGAAAACAAGAATGAAAGAATTGAAGGGAACAAAAAAAATGGAGGCATACATACGGTCATACTACTACGATCGCAGGGCATTAGCTTATGATTTTGACCCAGACATGAGCATAGAGACGTTTCTGAGATATTTCATACAAGGACTTCTGAGTAGATGTTACCCTCACAATCGACTTTGGAGAATGCAAATACGAATATGTATGATTTGAAAGATAAACTTCTCAGAATTCCGGACATAAAGAATAACGAAAAACACGATAGTGTATATGTCGGGATACATTATTTTCAAACAGGAAATAATACTTCTTGGGAATTTTGGAGCAAAGAAAGGCATTTGTCGGTAAATACTTGATTATCGAGAAAGAAAAAAATCAATGTGCGATAGAATGTACAGTCAAATTATCTCGAAAAAAATAAAACAGACATTCTTGAAATGAATGGACTTGTTGATAATAAGAATTCAGTTTAAAGTAATTTCGTTGGAAATATCCAGCAATTACGGTATCCGCAAAATGTACAGATGGCAGGTGGTTTCAGAGTACCAGTTTTGGGCACTACAAATAATGGTTTGAAATTGGGTAGAATGTCAATATATTGTGAAGATTTAGTTATCAAAAAACTACCTTGTGATTTAATTTCAGTCATAGAATTTTCAAGAATCACTAATAGGTTATAAATTTAGAGGTAATGATCGTCAATTCCAATCAGGGGTCATTGAAAATTATAATTCCTTTGTCAATTACGAAATGAAAATGAGAAATCGATATTGTTTTCGAAGGAGTATGGAAGTAAGCGGCAAAATTATCTGAATATTAATGAAACCATAGGGAGATATATCTATGCACCATATAGAGGGAATGAATCACGCGGAAATTTGTTTCGGAAATAGGTATGCCAGAAAAAAATTCAATTGGGGACAAGTAACTAGTAGAACGAAAGGTTGAACAAGAATGAATGGAGATAAAATTAATGTGCACTCCTGTAAAACTGACCAACTGGAACAGTTCACTAAAAAAAATCACTGCGTGTCTGCGGCTTGGAAGAAGTAGGCAAGAATGATGTGACCATTACTGTACTCGATTTCCTGACGAATATTCTCAAAATATTTTGTGAAAATCAGATAGTGACATGGCTTTCAGAGTGGTTCAGAGTCACTCTATGGAACCAAAGACCAATATAATGAAAAATAATATACTGGTGGCTAAGAAAGAGTTGGAAGGCTCTAAAATTTGCATTTACGTAGATTTGACTAAGGGGAGATCTTTCACGCGGAACCCAAATAAAAACATGGTTCCCGCAGTGCATGGTCTACGTCTGGAGAAATTTACATATTAAGTGAAAAAACGGCATGAGTCAAATTTGGAGTATTTATGGATAAGCACAACAATCGGAGAAGAATATCTGTGTTTGGAAACTGTGTATAGGCCATCCACTTCTAATGTTATTTCCACAATTGGAGGTATGAGAAAAAAAATACCAATGTTTTACTTGAATATGATGAATAGTTCTCTTTGGTGGTGATCTGAATATTGATTCATCACCTTTCGTCGACAATAACACTAGTCAACTATTAGACTTTTTCAATAAATATGGCTTGAAACAAATAGTATCTTTCCACATTCTCAAAGCATCATTGATCTCATTGTTATATCAAAAGAAGATATAATGCAGGGCAAGACGTGATCGATATGAAAGGTATATAGGACCATCATTCAATTAAATATTATGTGAATCTTCAAAGGGATAAAGCGCGTCTAGGCTTTGCTTCTTCCGTAGACTTTTCCAATTTTGATAAAGAACTTCTTTGCGATGATCTATCTATACAATGGATAATATTGGTGAAATAATAAATCATTGGAATACCGAATATTGAACGTATATTTGACATTCATGCGCCAACCAGAACAGCGAGAATAGGCCTTGGTTAACTTATAATTTGAAACTCATGATGAAACCGAAAGAGAAAGCCTGTGCTAAATATAAAAAGAATAAATCAGAAGCAACTTGGGATTATTATAAGGAACTAAGGAATATTGTAAATATGGTGGTGAAATCAAGAAATAAGCATTTCTATTTTCAACCAACTGAAATCGAGGAAGTCCAAAAAATTGTCAATTCCATAAGATGTGAAAGGAAGTGATGATATCAGTTTGAGAAATATTTTTTTGGTCTTTCCTTACCTAAGTGAAATGCCGACTTATGAAATTTTTGTTTGATGAATGCCTGAAAACATTCTCACGTAAATCCGGTTCCGAAAAATAATCACCCCACCAAAATCTCACACATTAGGCCGATGAGTATATTACCAACATTATCTAAAATGATTGAAAAAATAATATCAAGTCAATTGAAACAATTTGTAAACAATAAAAATATATAATCCATCACGCAATCCGGTTGTTCTGGTGAGCATAGCAGAACAACCGCCCTAGCACATGTAACAGATGACCTATTCAGAGCACAAGATTCTAAATTAGTGTGTTGGTCCTGTTGGACTTCAGTAAGTCCTTCGATACTTTGAACCATGACCTCTTGTGTGCGAAGTTGAAATTTTTCGGTATCAGCGAGGGCGCTCTTGAGTTCTTCAGGAACTACTCGAGTAATCGCTCTCAAATAACATTGCTTGATGAAATTTGAGTCGAAGAATCACGCGAGGAGTACTCCAAGGGATTATTCTGGGGCTACTCTTATTCTCGATTTATACTTCTGATTATCCACAAAGTATAGAATTTTGCACCACTCATCAATATGCGGACGATACGCCACTCTATTTATCATTTTCAGTCAATGAAGCTCTCCCTGCTTGTGAAAGAATAAATTCCGATTTGAACTATATTTCTACACTCTCAAAAGTGCACCATCTTCTTGATTATTAATGGAAACAAAACACAATTCATGTTTTTGGAAGAGATAGAGAGGCTCTAACTGCCAATCTATTATTTGAAATCAAGATCAATCATACAATTTCAAAACTTTTAGATAATTGTGACAATCTTGGCCTTCATAGGGACAACGAATTGAAGTTGCGCAAACATTAATTCTCTAATACAAAAACTTCTGGGAAACTCAAACTCCTTTATATGCACCGTGATGTATGGAGCACATGATAGAAATTTAAACTAGGCAATTCATTGATCTTGTCATCTCTTGCATACTGAGATGTGGTGTATTGGCCTACCTTAATCAACAGAGATAGAGTAATCATACAAAAATACAAAATTAATATATCAGTTATTGCTACAGCCTTCGGAAATATGATCATATCAGCAACATGTTCCGGAGGTCAAATTGGCTCAGTCTTAAAGAAAGATTCTTTCTGCGTATGATTTGCTTTATCTTTAAGATAAATCTGAGAGATACTCCGTGATATCTCTTTGCCAAGATATTCACAGTCGACCTACTAGAACGCGTGATCTTAACAATATATCAATCCATGCCACCGCCATGTTTCAAAAATCGTTCTCTTACGCTCCAGTTAAAATACTCAATTGTCTTCCAGAACATATAGAAAATAAAAATACCCTTTTCTCTTTCAGAAAATTCTTCCTTTTCTCTATGAGAACTATTCACTTCTAGTTTGCTCCGGACTGCGAGTTTCTATATCCATTTATAAATATTTCTATCATCTCTTCTTTGTAACAAATTATTTTTGATTTCAACCGTTTGGTATCGGGGGGGGTTATGTGAACAACCATGTTGAACATCGCCTCCCTAGTGTAAAATATTCTTGTCAACCAATAGTGTCTGTAACAATATTATTGAAATAATAATAATTATTATTATTATTATGATAATTATTATCATTATTATGCTGAACCATTCTAGTCAGGCCGTTACTAAAGAAACTCCAACCCATTCAGAAGCACGTGCTGGTTACATAAACCAATGACCACTTCCCATATCCGTGAGGTGAGAGATCGTTGGGTCCGAGAATCCTGAGCAGACGTAACGATCCGAAAATGACTGCATGCGACCGGCTAGGGATTCTGCCGATTCACGACATGCCGGTATAATCTCCAGGTTTGACAGTAGCTTTGTCATCATTCCACCAAGGGCCCCTATAATCAGAACCACCATCTTTACATATATATTATTATTTTTTGCTGAACCATTTCCGTCAGGCTCTTTCTTCCGAAGATCCGATCCGTTCGGAAGGGCGTGCTGGTTACATAAACCAATGACCAACTTCCCACATCCGTGAGGTGAGAGATCATTGTGTCCGAGAATCATGAGTCCTGAGCAGACGTAACGATCCGAGAATGACTGCCTTCTGCATGCGGTCGGCTAGAGATTCTGCTGATTCACGACATGCCGGTTTGAGATTTGAGAGTAGCGGTGGCATCATTCCACCAATCAGAACCACTTTCTTCACAGAATGGTCTGGATAGAGTCTGCAGAGTTCAATGAGTGAATCTCGATACTTCATCCGTTTCTCCTTCTCTTTTTTCGTCTCCTTCTTATTATTATTATTAAAAGACACCCTTTTCATGGAATAGAAAACCAACGGAAAGACAACCTTGAAAACGAAATTTCGAGTATAGTTGAGAGAAGATATGAGCCGCATAGTTGATATTAAACATGGGAAGTGGAAGGATATGAATACTGACAATAGTTTTGTGAAAGAGAAAGAATCAAGTTTTTTCTTTAAAATTCAGAAATTTGAGCTATTTTAGAAACGAAGAAAGATGGAACCAAAGTCAAATCGAATGATTATTGTTGATTGGAATCTCAAGAGGTAGTAATTATCAAGTTGCCATCCATGAACTACAAGTGAACAGAAAAATCAAACCCAAAGGAGAGTATCTGATTGAAAGAGGTTCAGTGTGTATGGAGCTCCCGAAAATATTGGAAAACTCGAATTCAAAACTCAAAAATATTCCAAGTGCTGGAAAAAATTATATGAATTTATTACTCACACAACGAAAACGAAATAGCAGTTGAGGATACTTTCAAGTCACAATTCAATTGAAATTATTAAATTTCTAGAAGATTCAAATCTTGTTAGAGAAGAGGAAAAATATGTATTATGATAATGCTGACCCTACAAATGATTTTCATTTCTTTGCTATCATTCCAAGGAAAGAAAATCTTCTTATTATATTGTTATTATGAGTATATAAAATAAACATAGAACAATGTCACAATTATTTTTACATACACAATCTATTCTGCCTCTGAAAGATTTTCATTCAACTTTATTTTGCGAATTTCTTCAATATCAAGTGAAGAACCAGCCATAATAAAACCTGTACATTATTCCAAACTCCTTGTTCAACAAATTTTTCATTCTCCTTATGAATGATGATTTTTTTTTCATCAAGTTACTTCCATGAAAACGTGGATTGATTGTTTCTCATCGGTGGAATGTGGAATCATGAGCTTCCAAAATGCATTTATCCTGAAATTCAAGATTAATAGAAAAAAATAAAAGACTCAGAATCATCTTTGAATTTCGATTTATTTTTCCTCAATCAATGATTTCATCATTTACAAAGGTATTATTTCGAGCATCCATTCGATTCCTAAAAACATAAAATTATTGTGAAAGAATTTCAATTCCATCATGTATCTGCCAGCAGGAAAATATTTTGGCCATCCTTTAAACGTCAGCATTATATTGTGTACATAGTGGTGCCCCTAAAACAAGAATATTCACTACATTTGAAGTATTATTCCATGCGTGCTACAAAATGAAAACGATATTTTTCAATTGTCTGAGTTTTACTGAGTTTACTTTCCACAGTCTGGGGAGGTTGAAAAATGACCAGGAGAGTCTATACAAGCGTAGAAATATGATCGAAGAAAATAAAATTTTTTGTCGTACGAAGAGAAGAAAAGAACTAATTCAACTCAGTAACTCAGTTCACAGCTGTTGCTGAAGAAGGTGTATGAAAGTGTTTTCAACAATTTTTTCAGTTTTTCAGAATGATGGTAATGAGTTGACATAACTCATCAGTGTGGTATCCGAAAACACTCTTAGAGCTCGAAACACCAAAAGTGAGGCTTGGAGCAACTTGTAGTGGGTTGGAGTGATTAGAAAACGGATGCTCCCACCACTGAGCCAATAACCCATATTACCATTCAGCACTACCAAGGCTGTTATCTCCCAACAGGTCTGGATCCGAACTCTATGGAAATGTACAGAGACCTCAAAGGATTGGACGATCAAAACATTTGTTTTTTTTTGCGGAACAATCTCTTATCGAAAAGAAAACTGGAGCCAGAAAAACTCGATGTTCTCTGGTTCGAACCGACACCTCAAAAAGAAGCCTATTCCTATATTAACTTCACATTTGAATATTAGTCTCTTGCTCTCTCAAATTGAACTTCAATCAGCAGACCCATGAGTCCGTCAAAATAATGATCTTGGGAGACTTCAATAATCATAATAGAGATTGAATCACGTTTTCAAATAGAACAGACGACACTGGAGGAGAAGCTAAGGCCTTCCGAACCTTCAGCCTGGAAGAGTTAGTCAGAGAAGTATGATCCTTACAGAAACTCGGTCCATAAACTGGTTCGCACATCCTGCTCCAGCTCCAGAGAAATCACCGTTGCGGGTTGTTTCACACTATAACTAGATGGATTAAGATGGTCTCAGAATTTGAACGACATCAATTTTTCTTCAATACCAGTGACCCTATTAATGTGCTGGGAATGAAAACATTCCCTACAAAACCAAGACCCAAGTCTGGTTCAACAAAGAACGTTTGGAGGCTGTAACTATGAACGAGACAGAATTTCATCGTTGGTGACAGGATCCGTGGTTGGAAACAATAATGGAGTATTGGAATCGAGAAACTCATACAACGAGACAATCCAGTCATTTTCAGAAGCAGTAGGTAGAAAGTGAACCGCGGTTTTTTCGCTCCCTCCTCCAATGATGAAGTGCTGCCATCCATAAACAAGCCAACATACTTGTCTTACTGTTTGCTGTATATTCTTTCCTTAATCCCGTTTGATAGCAAAATGCCTGAAGTTATATTTTGATAACAAACTATTTCACCAATTTCTATACCATTAAGGCTACAGGACCCCACTCATAGTCCCCAAGAGATATGCTACCAATGCCTTGTGTCGACTCTTTACGCTATAACAAAATAATTCGTACTGATGCATATAATTATGACGACTACTATGATTTGTTTGAAGTTGCAGAAAAATTCAACATTCTTAAGTAACCAATCAATTACATTCTTGCAAGTTTTGTTGTTCCTTTATCCAGGAATGTCTAGCTAGACACTTGTCTAAAATCTATACGTATACAGTGGAATAACATCACCAACCATTGCAAGATCAGTTGAGAATATTTTGCTAAACTTTCAACTCTCCTCCGCTTTTATGATGTTATTGCGAGCGAGTGTTGAAAGTATAAATTTCAAAGTAAGTTTTAGAAATGTAATTTCAAGTCAACAGTTGAACTGAAAGTTGATTACTTCAGATGCTGGTGTTAAGAGTCAACAATTTTCTTTACAATTTTTATTATTTACAAATATAATATAACATTCAAATATTTTTTTGAATTTCATTGACATTACTATTTATTATACAACCTGAACAACTAGAAATATTCCTTCTGCACTTCCTATGTTTTTTTTGTCATTCAGTATTCTTGTAGGAGAGATGGAATGAAGAGTAGTGGCCGCCTTCAAAAGAAGGCTTTTGGCAATATTTTACTAATTATCCAGCGAATCCCCAATTGAATTTAGTATTTAGAATTTCCATCACCTGTGTCTTTTGATAGTACTTAAGTTCGCACTTTCTTTCACCAGTGAAGTGACCAAAGACTGGCGAAAACAGTGACCAGTATAGAGCTTTGGATCTGTCAGTTGCAAGAACTCTCTTGGTATTTTAGTGATGTATAGATACCAACTGGATTTTTGGTAAATTTCGATAAAAAATCAGAGATCGTGGAACCTTAGAATTTGAATCGAGAATTTTCACTATTGATGAAGACTAATGAGAACAAAATATACCCAATATAGTTTACTGCTTTCATCATGGAATACTTATTGTCTAGTATGATTTTAAGGAACTCTTCTAAGCCACAATTCCTTGAATATTTTCAGAATGATCGGAAGTAGATTATATATTCTCGTTATACGATATTACTGAAATAAATTTCTTTTCAGAGTATGAAGCAAAATTCAAACTTTAAGGAAAGCCACAATTCCTTGAATATTTTCAGAATGATCGGAAGTAGATTATTTGCCTAGTAGATATTACTGAAAAAATTGGGCAGTGTCAGGAGGCCCAGTGAATACCTGTAGCTTCAAAAGGAGGCCAAGTTACATAAACTCCCAAAAAACGTATGTAACATATACAGAGGCTAGCAGCCTGAGATAGTGGCGGAGGCTGAGTGGGCTATTAACTGTTAGCTTTGTATAAACACGTGGATGCTTGGTGGGCCAAGTATGAAACGGAAGCTGGGTGGGTCTATATATATATATATTTATATATATATATTTATATATATATATATATATATATATCTATATAGAACCAACTCGGCTTTCGTTTCATACTCACCCAAATCCACGTTTACTAAAACAAACAGTTAATACCCTCAGCCTCCCTTCGATGATTAACTCCTCTGTATATGACACTTTTGAGGTTTATCTTTCCTTCCTTAATTACTGGGCCTCGACACTGATAATTTTAGTCAATATTAATTCCACCATGATATAATTTAAATACGTAGTTGAACGGTTGTTTATATTGAAATGAAATTTGTGTATCAAGTAACGAAATATATAATCCTCGTCATTCTTGAAAATATTCGGAATAGAAAAGTTCCTAAAATTCCACTGAAGAGGTATTCCATGATTTCGTAAATATATTGGATATTTTATTAACGTAGATCTTCATTAATAGTGAAATTCCCGATTCAAATTCTAATTTCCCGATTTCTACGTTGACCCTCTTATTTTATTTTTTCGGAATTTGCAAAATCGGTTGGTATCATACATCAGTAAAACTCAGGAGAGTTCTTGAAAACTGACAGATCCAAAACTCTATACTGTCATTTTTCACCGGTCTTTGGTCCTTACTAGAAGAAAAGTGCAAGAGCAAGTCTATCAAAACAGACGATAAATTTTAAATACTTAAATTCAGTGAAATTCATGGATATTCAATGAAATATTATTGCTTTTTTGAACGACGACCTATCCCTCTAAGTCTCAATGACAAAAAAAATAGAATGAGAAAATATTTCTGTTATTCATTATAATGAATATTAATGTCAATGAAATTCAAAAATACTTGAATGTTATATTTAAATAATAATAAAGAAAATGATTGACCGCATCTGAACAATGTTCAATTCAACTGTTGACTTGAAATTCTAAACACTTTAAATTACTTCAACACTTTTCCACTTATCATAGAAACGCGTCGTCGATATCAATTGGTTGGTAAATAGCCGCCACTGGTGAACGGTTATATTATGTGTTTGCATTTCGAGAAAAAAAGTGGCATAACTGCTCTCGAGTGATTGTGCGATCCCTGCAGTGGCGCCTCTCGAACAAAATGTATTTTCGCTCTCAATACATACCTAATTTTGAACTCATAGTCAAACTGCAATGCTCATATCATACCTTCCTCATTAAATGAGTGCGATCCATTAAAACCTCAGACTATACCATTGAAGGTTGATTCTGGTATCGATAAATAAATTATTTAGATTTGGAGAGATTTTCTGACTTTAACTTCAAAATTAACGGTATTTTCATTTTTTACCTTTGGGATGAAGTATCAAAAACCTTCATAGTGGTTACTCATGTCATCATAGTCTAGTAGAAGTGAGTTTCCTGCGAAAAATAGTTCAAGCCTTCTGAATATATGAGCGATGACTCATTCGATTCGGGATGTCATTCTGACGAAAATGTGCTAGTTTTTTAACACAAAACAAAAAATAAAAACAGCCTTATTTTTTTGGTAGTAACTCAAGAACTCTTGATGATAGATTAAATAAAAAAACAGATTCTTGAAGACGAGACTATTTACTATGAAAAATTTTGTCACGGAAATCTATATCAATTATTTATAATTTTGATTCAACGTTGAAAATAGGGCTACGCGCGGGCGTTACGGCAGGAGTACAGCACCTCTTGAAAGCAATTCAAATACAATATTTTTTATACTATCGAAAATAAATTGAAAAATTCAAAAAAATCAAAGTATTAGCTGAACACCTGAAAGAATATAATTTCGTTATTTTGTTTTCATTGAATTTTGATAATCGGAGGCTATTGTTAATTAAGTAGTTTTGTGGGAATCACCGTTTTTATAAAAACCGAATAATTGTTTAGAGGATGACTCCATATTTTTTTTTGCTTTCTGGAGCACATTTTACATGTGAACTCAATGATATCATGCAGAAATTGATAAAAAATTTATTACTTTGTTAATTAAAAATTTCTTAAAATTACAAAATATGAGATGTCAGTTTTATGTCTGACAAAGACATTTCACAACGTTTATTATATTTTTTTTAAAATTGTTTTTTTTCATTTTCTCATTATTTAAATAATATATTTAGAATTTTTTTTCTTTCAAAATGCGGAATTGGTTATTCTCCACCTAATAGGAAAAAATATTATTTTTTTTAATAATAATTCTTTATTTAGTTAACAATTAGTTATAAACAAACTTTGATTGGCGTTGATTTTTTTTGAGTAGTACAAAAAATAACAAGAACAACCATATACAACAAACTGTGTGTGTTTCTCATATTTTGTTATCTTTAGAAATTTATAATTACCAAACTAAGTAACTTTTAAACAATTTTATAGCGTGATATAATCGAGTACACTGTAAAATGTGCTTCAGGAAGCAAGAAATCATGGAGTCATTCTGTGAACAATTATTCGGTTTTTAATAAAATCGGCGGTTCCAAAAAAACTTCTCAAATAACGATAGCCTTACATTATAAAAATTGAATGAAAAAAAAAATCCCAAAATTACATTTTTCCAATGATACATAATACAATAATTTTTTGGAATTTTAAATTTATATTTAATAATATAAAAAATATGTTATGTGAATTGCTCTCTCGAGAGGTGCTGTAGTTCAGCGTAACGCCCACGCGAAGCCCTGTTTTAATTCATCGTTGAATTAAAATTATTGATAATTGGGATAGAGTTGCGAGAGTAACATTATCACAGGAAATTTCTCCTCTTTTTTAATTTTCCCGATAGTCGATAGTTTTTGAGCTTTTTCCAAAAAACTAGAACCGTTTTTATTTTTATTTCCGTTTTTTGTTAAAAAAATCGAAAAATACGACTTTTTTAGAATGTCATCCCGAATCGATTGAGTTTGATACACGGATTTTTCCTAAACAACATATGTTATAAAAGGAAAAAAAAATATTATCCCATAGCGCATGGTTTGGAAAATATTTTTATTTGTGGAAATATTGGTTGAGGATTCAGTAATATATTGATATTACTTATCATTTCATTATGAAAAAAAAAAACTTCCCGATACCTACTTTCAATTTCGAAAATGTGTTTTTAATGGTACCCCAGTTTATTTGGATCTATTTTTCTTAGTTTCCTTTCAAGAAGAATTGAATATATTATTCATTGAGCATAATGATTTCTATTCAATTTAATTATTTCCTATTCTTCCAAATCCTCAATAACACAGTGAATAATTTTCTTCGGTAATATGAATAAATAATTTTGAGTAGTTCTCAAGATCTGTGAAATAATGTTCCTCTTCCATTCGATTTTCTGTACCATTTAGAACTCTCACTCATAAGGTTTTCTTCCTAAAATATATTATCTATTATCAACTAGCATTTTTCCATATGTTTTTATCTAGCTTATGGCTCAGGCTATTCCGTAATTTTCTTTCCCGTTATCCTGTTATCCCGTTATCTCGTTTGGGTGGCATAATTGATTTGACAGCGGAAGTAATTCTTTGTGACGACTATTACAAATTCGCCAATCCCTTTCCACCCCTGTAGATATGGCATTTTGAATGAAGTTTAACACGATTTATTTATTCGTGACAGAGAGCCAAAACACCAATTTTCCTCATTCTAACTCAAAAACTCACGGAACCCTAATAAACATTTTCAGCCCCCATTTCGCCCCTTTAGTAGTTGAATTTCTAAAAACACTGGAAAACAAATGTCTTCATATGTAAAAAGACCTCAAATATCCATTTTCATGATCCTAACCTGAAATGTTTCACCCCCCATTTAACCCCTTTAGGGTTTGGATTGCTGAAGACACTCAAATACCAATTTTTATGAACCCAAGTCGAAAACTAAGGGTACTCCAGTACAAACTTTCGAACCCCATTCAACCCTTTCACCCCTTTAAGGGTTGAATTTCCAATAATCTAAAAATACGTGTTTCGTTATTTGAGAAGAAAAGGCCAAAAATAGCAGTTTCCATGACTCTTACTTCAAAACTAACGGTATTGTGATTTTCACCCCTTTAGGGATGGAGTATTGAAAAAAACTTGGTTATATACTCATGTCATCATAGAAATACGCTATCAAAATTTCAGCTCTTTGTGTTGAGTTATTTGGTCTGTGCGTTGGAGTTAGTGAATCAGTCGGTCAGGACATGTAATTATATATGTATAGATTATTTCAATTCATTAGTGTCTATATGTATATGTTCTGTTGACTATTTTTTGTTGGTATATTTCTAAAACAATGAGCTACTGATTTTATAACATAACTTGTGTCACATACCCAAAAAACTCCATCCTTTTTTGTACATTTTAACAGTAGCATGTTCTGATTAAAATTGAATTCATTTGAGTCGTTTACCTGAAAATTTTTCATGATTTATCTGTAATCTTGAACCTTGGAATACCCCAGATTCCTACATTCAGTTAATTAATAATCCATTCTAAGCAACCTCATTCAGTAACTTTCGTGGTACACAATATAATAACCGAAACTTATGGCACGCCGTTCTACTTTTATTCGACTTGACCGTAAACTCCCATTTAAATGTCACTCTTTTTTTATGCGACTTGCGATAATATAAACGGAATAGATATTATTTTCGTTGAGTGTAATTTCATTGCTAATAACAATTCGATTGTATTTTCCTATTGGAAATAGTAATTACTAAGACATCCGGTCTATCAATTTGCCAGGAAATTCATTTGTATCCAATTATCAAAAATTCATTTTTATTATGTTAACCGGTATTTAAATTACAAATAACAATTGGAATTGATTCTGTTTGTTCAACAAAAAAGTTTGATATGTTTTCGATGGCACATGTAGTACTATGAATGTTATGTACAAATTCAAAATAAATGAATAACTGTCATTAGCAGCAATTGGCAGAATACATGAAACATCCTTCAATTCGAAATGGAAATATCGTTTTCATTTGAAATTACAAGGAAAACGAGACTCACCGAAATTATCTTGGGAGCCATTATATTGAAAACCAATTGAAATGGCATTTCGATAGCTAGGTCGAATTAATATTCAGGCGCCGGTGTTCCTCTTATTATATATTACATTTTTATGCAATATTCAAACATGGCACTTGAGGGTATGTGGCCTCAAATAATGCCATATTACCTTTTCATTTCCATTCTACATGCATTATTACGGTACTTGATTTTCGTTACATACCATCGCCAATAATCCTTAATGTGCAATAAAAATGAAAGTGTTAAGAGAACTCGTCTAAGGGCACATCTCCTCATATGTAATATGAATTCATGTGCCATTTAAATTCCACTTGAATTTGATTGTGACTTTGATGTGCATGACAACAGAGAGTCCCATAGATATGTAATCGACAAAAGAAAGAAACAACATTCATATTAGACTTCGATACCTGCGTCATCGTGTCAATAAGTCGAACAGAAAAGAAACGGCATTCAATTAATTTTTTGTCAATTCAACATTCACTGTATATCACAGTCGCAGGCCTCCAAGTGCCGTTCAAATGCAACTCGCATTTAATTGTCACATTGATGTCCGCGACATCGAAGTGTAATGGAAACGCAAGTGACAAAAAAATAGAGTATCATTTAAATTCGACTTGGATACCTATGACATCAATGTGGACCATATAATAATATTGAATAATAAATGTATTCAAATTTCTATTACCAATAGAAAGATACCATATGTCCAAGTCGCATAAAAATGCATGTCTCATTTAAATTGGTATCCCAAAGGCGTGCGTTACATTCATTTCGGGTTCAAAAGACACCATAAGTTGATGTCGCATAAAAATACATGTCCCATTTAAATTGGTATCCCAATGGCGTACATTACATTTTATTTCGGCCTCAAAAATAAAATGCTGAGCGAGATGATGGAGTAAATAATTCAATTTGTTTACCTTTTTAGTTTTGAGAAAGGGCCAGGCCTACCACACACTATTTGAAAAAGTATATAAAAGTAAATTACTACCTTCCTCCGGTGAAGTGAGAAAAAAATGATACATTACAATTTTAGAGCAATAGGGGTAAAAAAGCAAAATACCATATCATTCTGAATGTTTTAAAAATATAGTTTGATTGATTGATTTTCCTAGGAGAAGAAAAACAATTCAATTAGTTCGAAACTTATCGTAGGTATTCCTTTTCTATTCAGTGCTTCTTTTCACCATAGTGTTCTTACAGAACCAAGGTAGGTTTTCAGCATAAACAGTTTATGGTATGTATGTTGCGTTTTATATCCTAATTTTTGTGTAATGTTCCGACAGACCCAAAGACAGTTTGCTTACTTTTTTGTATACAGATTTAGTCTGGAGTATGTATGTTGGCATTTTCTATTCAACCAACAAGCTTATAATAAGACCGACAACTCCGTGTATCAAATCTTTATTCCGTAAAAAATCCATGAATATTTTCTTATAATCCTCAATGAATACAAGACGTTGGACATTCGATTAAAAAAGTCAATTTCAATTGATTATTCGACAACCGCTAGATGGAAAGAATGAATTTAGCAGGAAAGTTAGGAACTGACGAATCATGAGCACGGTCGTTCAAAAATAATTTCAGTCACTAGCCCTATGGAAATTTTCAGAATCTCTCAATGACTGGTCAGCTTCCAAATCAAAGAATCAATTGAAATTCAGTTTCAAACGAATATTCAACGCCCGTTATCTGATTCTGAAATAACGTATGTAGACTCGCCACATGGAGTTGGTCGGTATTATTTCTTATTATGACACCCATCTAAATGTCAGAAAGCGCTGGCAATAGTTTAGTGCTACAAGGATCAGTACGCTCAATTGTCGTCGGCATTTTGATCTTTCTACAAGCCTTTCTTTAGTTTCACTTGTTAGATCGTTCGTTAGGGTCAAATCAAGTGAATTTTGACCGACTTCTAGTCGTCCGATTTATTTGAAATTTGGAAGGTGTTCATAATTCCAGTGACATTGCCTTATTGAATTGTTAGAGAAAAAAACAAAATAACGGCTCCAAAATGGCGGTCGAGATTTGTAATTATGGTCCGATTTGATTCAAAATTGGTATATGGGGGTTTTCGGGGTCGGAGATTATGAATTTTTCATAAATTTAAGATGGTAGCTCCAAGATGTCGGACGAGTTTTGTGATTATGGTCAGATTCGATTCAAAATTGGTACCATGTGGGGGTATTTGGGGTCGGAAATATTGAAATTTTTGTCAAAATTCATAAAATCGGTTTGGGGACGAGTTTTGTGATTATGGTCCCATTCGATTCAAAAATGGTACGCGACGGTTTTCGCGGTCGGAGATTTTGAATTTTTTGTCAAAATTTATAAATTCAAGATGGCGGCCCCAAGATGGAGATAGAGTTTTCTGATGATGGTCATATTTCATTCAAAATTGGAATTTAAGGTTTTCAGGTTAGGAGATTATGAATTTTTTGTCAGAATCTATAAATTTAAGATGGCGACTTCAGGATGGCGAACGAGTTTTGTGATTATGGTCAGATTATATTCAAAATTGGTATGTGGGAGTTTTTGGGGTCAGATATCATTATTCAAGTTATTCAAGTGACGGTCAAATCGAGTTTGAATTTGACCTTTGACCTTTAAATTTGAAAATATCGAAAAAAAATTCCACAAAATATAACTGAGGCAGTGAAAAATAAAATCATGCGTGACAGTGGACGAGAGCCAAATGTTATGTCGAGTTCACAATGTTCACATAGCAGCTTTTCGCGTTGCAGCTTACGGCGTCCTGTTTTCTGACTGACTGCTCAATATAATGAACTTAATGCTACATATCTGACATAGTGTGTTACGAATAGCAATAAAATTCCTGGTTTTTCCCACAATTGTAAAAATCCCGACACAATTCCCGGCACATGTTGAAATTCCCGATTTTCGGGAAAAATCCCGGTAATTGGCAACGCTGCGCATCAGCTACGTTACACCAGCGCGAAATTCAAACACTTGAAGATGTGATGATAAATTTTATTTTTTTTCATTATAATATATTTGTCTACTAGCCCAACCACAGTTATATGAATTGGAACTATGGGAATTTAGATCTAGCCAGCAGATTATTTTGGATCTCCTGAATAACCATCGTCCATCCAACATCACTCACCACACACAATACCTGTACACCACAAAAAACTGTGAACCGTGGCCAGAGGTTATGCCATGCCTGGCAGACATAACCTTTTGAATCTTTTGATTTTCCGTAGTAATAAATACAGATTAATAAAGATCGGTTGTGGACATACTTACAATTTACAAATTTTCAGAAGAATATATGGTACAGTAGGTACCTACAGGAGAACAGTTTGTGGTGCAGACATAACAATTATGAATTCTTTACACTTTTTTTGGGATTATAACCTTCCACAATCTGTTTTCAGATTGTGGAATAAACAAAATCGGCAGTATTCCAAAACGAGTGGCAGAATAGGTATCTGGGATCCCAAACAATACTCAATTCTTGTGCTGGTGGCGATATGCTAGCATTGAAGGGACACGGTGGTTGGCGATCATCAGCAGTGGCCGAGAGCTATGTAGATAATTCTATGAAAAACTTGACTGCCAACTCATCAAAAATCACATGTGCCATTAATAATACTGCTACAATAAGAGAAAACAATAGTATTATTTTTGAAAATACAAAAAATCAGACAACCAACCCGCCCTTTCTTGTTTTTAATAACTGTACAGTTACAATTAATAATTATTACAATCAAAAGTAATATAGTAACTTATTATAGTTGAATTATCTTTGTAGTTATTCAATTGATTGATTGAAAATATTTTCACTCAATAGAATCCTAATTTTTTATGGGAATGAATGCGGTCGTAGAAAAAGTATAGTACACAACTCGAGTTGAATGGAACGAAAACACGAAACCTATGGAATATATAACCTTAGATAATATATGCTACGTGTTGTTTGTTTGGTCTTAGAGGGGTACAGATGTGAGGGGGTGAAGAGGGGACGTATCTGGGGTGCTATTCTCGAATCATATTCGTATATGAATTGCTTTGTGTCTTCCACTTACATATTCTTTATCGGAACATCCTTTTCTATTCGTATGAAAATTTCCACTTATGGTTCAAAAATAGTAGCCCTGTCGATAGCTTGAGTTCGCCGATCCCCACCGAACCTACCAAAACAATAACCTAGGTGCCGTATCTAGCGTAGCATATATGATCTAAGTATATAACAGCCCTGAAAAAACGCTTCTGTTACACTGCACATGCTCCTGATAGTTTCGGACCGTTTAACCTCTAATCTTTGCCGTTTATTTTGTGAACGCGAACAAATCTATGATTATCGAGTTCTGTGCACCGTGCAGTCAAATTTGAAAGACTACAAATTCGTCATCGACCTCGACATCGATCGTTCCAGGGGCGTACACGCTCGCGAAAATCTGTTTCATTTTGTGACATGTGAATAATGTATTTCCTTCGCACTTTTTGTTCCCAAAAGTATACGCTCCGGGGATATATCGATCTCGAGAATTCACGAAAGACTAATTCGCCCAAACCATACCAACGTTGCCATATTGTCGATGGATAAGATTTTTGGCGCGAAATTCGAAATACAACAATGAACTATAAAAGATTTAACGAGTCCGGGCCTTGGTAAGTGTTAAGGTTTGCCGAGGGAAGAAAGGGCCAGGGAAGGGAAGGGTCATTGAAATCTAATCTTTATTGTTATTTCAACATGTTTGGAGCAATGTCAAAAGTTCATTTTAACAAACCTATAAGGAATATGAGGGATAATATTCCCAATGAATTCATGACTTATTTTGGAAATGGAATGAAAATTCTGCAGCAGCAGCATACTCACCAAAGAAAGTTAATTTGAATGTCAAAAAGAAACTAACAACAGGTTCATCAATCCCCAGCTTAGATTTGTTTCTACAAAAAAACAACGCGTTTCAGATAATAAAAGTATTAAAAGGGGTTCAAGAGAATTTCAGGCATGCTCCAGAAGAATATTTCATTGTACACAGTGTGAAGGGGTTTCTCCCCCTATTATCAAACTATGGCGCTTTTCACTATTCTCGGTTTTCCTCGGGCGCCACCTTTAGCTTTATAGTGGAAAAGGCCACTTTTGCTCCGGGCAGTCTCAGTGAAGAGAGACACTCCAGGGGTCAATATAGTCGTGACACTGTAACAGGGCCAGCAAGGCAGGCTTTAATTGCCTTTAACTGGGTTTCGAACCTGGGTGGCGACTGCGCACTAGATGTTCAAATTCTACTCAGAATAGTCAATGAAAGAATACTTACAAACAGGATAAACAGGTATATTAATAACATTAAAATACAGTAAAGGCGGCTGACGGCGGCCTCAAGTTATCACAACAAATAAACACAGGGCAAGCACTAAATAGCGACACGAAGCGGGAAGGGTGTGTTAACGTAGGCGGAGTACACGTAATAACCACAAGCTCTTGTGAAAAGGGGGAGGATCGTGCGGATTCGTAATAAAGCTCAAAAAATGGGTGCAAGGCAACAGCGGGTATTAAAATGTGAGTTTTTAGGGGGTCGTACGGATTAGTATGCAAGCTCAAAAACGGGGGCAAGGCAACAGCGGGTATCAAATGCAAGTTTTACGGACGGCCAAAGCGACTCATTTCAATAGCAGTTCGTAATGCTCCACGTGGGGCTGGCCTAACCTATCCTGCCTAACTTTTATTCTCCCTCTCTGTCTTTCCCTGATCAAGACACGCCGGAGCGCAGGAAGCTGAGACGTGAGAAATGTCTACCCCTTCTATGCGACCTCCAACCGTGTTTTACTATTAATTTTATGCTTTTTACTTACGACACGCCGGAGCGCAGGAAGCTGAGACGCGAGAAATGTCTACCCCTTCTATGCGACCTCCAACCGTGTAACTATTTTTTTTAACTCCTACTTACGACACGCCGGAGTGCAGGAAGCTGAGACGCGAGAAATGTCTACCCCTTCTATGCGACCTCCAACCGTGTTTACTAATATTTTATACCCTTAAAACCGACACGCCGGAGCGCAGGAAGCTGAGACGTGAGAAATGTCTACCCCTTCTATGCGACCTCCAACCGTGTTTACGAATCCCTTAAAACCGACACGCCGGAGCGCAGGAAGCTGAGACGCGAGAAATGTCTACCTCTTCTATGCGACCTCTACCCGTGCTTCCTATCTCTGTCTATAAAGTCACGTCGGAGCGCAGGAAGTTGAGACGCGAGAAATGTCTACCTCTTCTATGCGACCTCCACCCGTGCTTTTCAACTTAGCCAAACGTATCACATTACTAACCTGCTCTTGTTGTAAAGGAAACTGAATGACTCACCGGATCTGATATACTGGTCTGACGGTCACGGGCTATCACTCGGCGTACGTGGTGGTTCGTATCGGATCTCAAACACGACTAACTTTATCAGCGCCTCAATAAAGTGAACATGGGCCTCTGACGGCTATTGTTTGATCATGCGCAAATCACACCTGGGGTACTTACAAAATATTTCCGATATACAATATTTACCCAAACTCCGATCCTACTCCTTCGGCAAAGCTCGGGACGGTCGTGGACTGCTTCGGTCTCTGGCTTTCACTCTGGATACTAGTCGGACGCGTGGCTGCTTCTGCTGGGCTTGGCAAGCTACTGAATCTTTGAAATATGTCGAAACGGAACTACGGCCGGCTTCTCCCTCTTTTCCGAATACCTCCCGATCGACTTATATGCGCGCGCCGTTTTGTGGACTCTGTCGCTTGCGATACAAATTATACTTTCACAGAATAATTACCCAGCTTGTAAAATCCTTCGTGCTGTGACGTCAGCTCGGTGCGTGCGTCTCTGTTTTGACTCAACGGTACTGGGTGGCTTCTATCGTGACGTCAGCTCGGTATCGTATGCTCTTGGCTCGACTGGACTGCTGGCTCGGGCTTCTCTCGGAGGACTGAAATGTCTCGTCGGCGTTTGAATATCGCCCAGCTTGCTTGTTGAGAATGTTTTCTCGAGAGACGATAGCCGGCGCAGGTGATACTCGTGCGTGCTATGTCAGCTACGCCTGGCGTGAATCGCGTGGTTTCCGGAAGGCGTTCAGTCTGTTTTATTAGGATATATGTAATCCACGGATTTATCACGAACACGAATGGCATTTCTAGACCGATTATCACTGTCAAGCGGAGTTTAATTCCTTACAGGGAGCTTTTGTCTGATAAATATAGCGAGGAAATAGTAACTTCGTTACACAATCAGTGAATCCACGGCATCGATTCGATCAAATAATATGATAAATAAAAAAATGGAGTCTGACTCACCCGTACTATGTTTCCGATTGTCCCAACATTGAAAAATATTCAGCAGGTTGACACATATTCGGATATGTTGTAAGGAATTAGCATTATGCGATTATTGCACATAGGAAAGTATGTCTCTACTGAGGACATACCTTCAGTTTTTCCCAATTATCTCAGAAACCTACACTTCTAGGCAGATGGAATGTTCTGACTTTCAGGTTGAGTATCGATGAGCCAAACTGATGTCAAACATTTGTTCATTCACTTTTCCCAAGAAAATATGAAGGAACATATGTCCACATACCATCGTAACTACGCCATTGGTTTACGAAAATAAAAAATTATAACTTATAACAAATTAGCACGTTGATGAACCTTGATTGATGTACCAAGTTTGAAATTTTTATTCCAGTAATTTTGGAGAGAGCTAATTAAATCTTAATTTTTTCGTACTGTATCTCAGAGGGGATGCATTTTAGGACATACCTTGATAGCAGCTTTTCACCTCGAAATGAGGTGAGGAATCTGTAGTCGGAGTTTGTCGGTCTTATTCTGACTCACCCTGTATCTTTTAGGTTTCTGGGTGAGTTCAAAAGCAGTGAATGATCATTGTGAATGAATGAATCTGTAACACGAAGCATTTTGAAACGGTAATTATTCGAACACGATTCCTTCGATTTTGGATCGTAAGGAACTGTTGTAACTTTCCCCGTTGAAAATTATAATATAACATGAAATCTGGTAATTTTATCCAGTTTCAAATGTGATTCGGGAAACATTCCCATGAAATATCAATCGTGCTAGACGATTTTATCGCATTTTTTTAAATTTTCTACTCAAGCATTTTTCCGCTAGGAAATTTCATTCGTGCAATTTGCAGCCTTATTATCAAAGATTAAACCAAGCTTGGCTTTCGTGGTTTAATCAGATAATAAGATCGCAAATCGCACTCGGTAAAATTTTGAGCGACTATTTCCCTCATTATTTTTGAGCCAATCAAATGGCCGAAATTTCAAACAGAGAACCAATCAGACAGTTTTATTGTGATGAAACGTCTTCTCGCTGTTTAATATTGATGAAACCATTAGTAGATTCGATATTGTTTTGGATAAAACCACTAGTAGATTCGATATTGTTTTTCGATAACACCACACCGAGCACTATGCCCTGTCACCTGTCATTATATGTCAACGCATTCAATTCATTATTATATATAATTCAATCCCTATAAGGGAACAGGAAATGCAAAATGGATTGAATAAGGGATTTTGAGCTCACTACATACAGTGATTTAATATTGTAATTCAAATATTTTATACCTTTTTCAGCCTGTTAAATGAGCGAGGTGAATCAGTGAATCATATAATTCTTATATACTCACACAATCAAGCAATGTTGTGGAACAGTGGTTATGTAATCTACCTCGCAAGTAGTCCGAATTGTCCACGGAGTGAAAGAGTATTTCCACCTGTGGCAGAATACGGTCATGGTCCTGTTGGACATGCAGAAAACCTTCGATACAGCTTGGATAGAAGGGTTTATCACAAAAATGGTGAGGGCAGGCATGCCTTTACGGTGAAAATACTAGATTCTTACCTCAGTCAGCAGAGTTTCAGGTTAAGAATTGAGAATACCGAATCGAGAGTGTATCCGGTCGGAGCGGGTGTCCCACAGGGCTCCTGCTTGTCACCACATTTGTACTCTCTCTATACGTATGACTTTCCTATGTTTGCCCAGACAATATACGCGGACGATACCGCCTGTATACAGTATCGGAAAGTATTTATCTTGGGTATGGTGGTTTCATGAGAGCGTAAAGAATAGCTTGCTATATGTTGAGAGAGCATTACAATTTCTCCTCGACTCACTCGAGGAAGGGATATCGGCGTCACGACACAGAAATAGGAGAGTCAGGGCGGTCAACTCAGGACGTCAGTATCATACCAGCGGCAGTCGGGAGAATGTGTGCGCTGCAATGAAGAAGAATTATTGACGATAATTTCACATCAGATAATTTGAACAAATTAAACTGAAGTATTGATTGAATTTAATATGTCGGACGACAGGTAGATCCAAATATCTTTGGTGCCGTGGTGGCCGCGAAAACAAAAGAAATTTCTTAAACATAAACAAAAGCAAACGATATTTCTGTAAGACAATAAAAACAAAAAACTTATTGCTTACAGAAAAATAATGATTTCTTGAATGGAGAGAAAGAAATATTTACAAGAAAACAGAAACCAAATTAAATATTTTGTGTACGGAGTTATTTTATTAAATTATTGAACAAACCACCATTTTGGGCCAAACAATAGCCGAATCTATTATACAATTCTGTTCTGGTAGCCGCAAGGGTAACTGGTGTTACCTGACCACACAACTGAATAATGTTTGCCCTCAGTTCATCTAAATTGCTGGCACGTTCGAACTCATGCCGATAAACCTCCGATTTTAGCATGCCCCAGAAATAAAAATCGAGAGGTGCTACATCTGGTGATCGAGGTTGCCAGTTGATTGTACCTCGCGTACAAATAAACCGATCGGGAAATAATTGATTCAAAAATGTAACCACCGTGCCTGCATTGTGGGCAGGACAACCTCTTGTTGAAACCACACATCGGTGAAGTAAATTGGAAGAGCGCGAACTGCAGGAATAATTTGATTTTGCAAAAGTTGCGAATATTTTGCTGCATTTAAATTCCCTTCAATAAAAAATGGGCCTATGACGTGATCGCCTAAAAGTCCCGTCCACACATCTAATTTGCTTGCGTACTGTGTCCTCACATCAATACTCAAATGTTTATTTTTACGAGATCAATAACGTACTACGGATGGGTTGTGTTTTCGATGAATTGAGAAGGACGATTCATCGGTAAATAACACCAGTTCTTTCATTCAAATTCTCTTCGTCGGCGATCTGTGGATTGGTGGGACAACATTTTTTGCAATGTGCTGCCACACGCCCAAAATTCTGAAATTTATTGATAATTGAAAGGACAGTCGCTTCCGTAGGTACAGGTCTATCTGCAAAAGCCACTATGAATAGATTTCTAGTATCTTGTACAGAATTACCCCCAAAGTACCACTTAACGATCTGTACTTTCTCTGCGGTTGTATAAATGGGCGGCATGTTATTGTGATAATTGTCACGGTCTTTTGTTTTCGCAACCACGGTTCGGCAAGAATGAGTCGCTGTGCGCTGTGTCGCATTGCCACGTGGTCAGTTAATGCGTCGGGTGGGGTAACAGGAGGGGCGCACAGCAGTGTGCGACAAGTAGAGGTCCACCTCAATAGGATTAAAGATGTGAGTGTTGATGAGTCGGAGTCCGTGAGATACCTGGGAGTACAACTGGACAGACGGCTGACATTTCATAAACATTCAAATTTGGCAATTCAGAGGGCATTAGCCGCATTCAAGCACATGTACCCTCTGATTGCCAGAAACTCTAACCTCGCGATGAAAAACAAACTATTAATATACAAACAAATAATCCGACCTGCGATGTTATACACCTGTCCAGTGTTCTGCAACCTGCCGAAATCAACTTTGTTGAAGATGGACAGGATGCAGAACAAGGCTCCGTATCGTCACAATCAGTGATCGATACATCCGGCTGGATGCACTAAGAGAAATTACTAATATTTTTGGCATATTCGAGTCCATCGATCAACTATCTTATAAATTTTATAAATTATTCTTGCCCAAAAGTCCACTGACTAGAGATGTCACCGGCATTAGGGCATACCACAATTTCCCAAGTAAACACGGTGGAGTAATATACCAAGATTTGGACTTATACCATGGGCAAGTCGCAAATCCACCCTTAAAGGTTCAGGGAAATAAGATAAAAGGGGAGTTATTGAATAATCCACAAAATTTCCAATTTATTTTAAACCATTTTTTTTTCGTTTTTATCTTCATCTGGTATATCGGGGAATAACTTTCACATCTCTCAAATTTTGTTGTTTCAATTATCTGAATGTACCTACATCTAATAATCACTCATACGACACACGTATAGGCGTAGCAGGAGACGTGTAGCTTTTTCCAATTATTAACGGGAAATAAAGTTCAATGCGGGTATACCCGGTAACATCAGCGGGGATGCCCCCCACTGCTCCCTCCTTCGGGTGCGTGCGGGACATTTAGAGCATGAACAAGCATCCCCCCACCATGGAAACATAGTGGGGTGGATGTAAGTGTCTCCACCTTCTCCTTACATCCCATAGAATTTCACATATCCCTCGATGAGTCTCCTGCAGGGAGACAAATTATATATATGTTTATATTTTATGTATTGTATTGCGTTTTATAATCCACCAAGAGATCCCTTGTACAATTTAATAGGCTCTATAGAAATTTTGATTTTGATTTGGTTATGTAACCTGACAGTCGATAAGCGAAGCCAAGCAAAGTTCATTGCGGTTCGTACTTGAATGGGTGACCGCTTGGGAACGCTGTGACCATCGCATGTTTTTTTTTTACATTTTGTCTTAACGATCATAGATCAAATTTTGATCTATTCAATGTTTCGATAATTAATGAGAACCACTTTTGAAAATACCTTTTTGTCAGACTGTCACGCGAAAGGCTCGGATTTGATTCCTAGTAGTGATCTTTTTTTTGTCAAAATCAGTTCCAGCTACAATAATATTTTATTTCATAGTGAAAAAATTATATATATTCTGAGTTTTTGAGTAAGTTTGAGAGCAGTGAATAATCAGAATGAATGAATGAATCTGTAAAACGATTTTTTCGATTTTGAATCGAGGCGAATTGTTGTAACTTTCTACGTTGAAAATTCGAATATAACATGAATTCTGGTAGTTTTATTCAATTTCAAATGTGATTCGGGAAATATTCTCATCAAATATCATTCGTGCTGAAAGATTTTATCGCAAAATTTTCAAAAATTTCCCTTGAGCATTTTGCTTCCAGGAAATTCAACTCGTGCAATTTGCGACCTTGGTATCAAAGAATAAACCACTCAAGCTTCGCTTTCGTGGTTTGATCAAATAATAAGACCGCAAATCGCACTCAGTAAAATTTCCAGGCAAAATGCTTTCTCGAAAATTAAAAAAAAATGAGCGATAAAACCCATAGCACATATGATAAACCCCTAGCACTTATATTACCCTCGATACATGAGCGGTACGGTATCGGATATTATCATTGAGTGGTAATACGTGAAAGATATTTTTGGTTCTTTTACATTTCTATCTAACGTGTGTTTAGATGAATATACACTTTTTTGGACATAATTTCTTATGTTTTTTGTATGCCGAAGTTGGATTAATGGTTTACATTGAATACGTGGCACGTCAATTTGTAATAATTTAACGAATAGTATTATCCGTTGTAATTCCACGAGAAAGTGAGAATGTTGAAAAGGAAAACATTCTCTAATGAATAGAAAGATTTTTCTGTGAATTGAAAAATCCACGATAAAAAAGTTATGTTTTGTGAATGTTAGGGTCCTTTCAGAATATCTATCAGATGTAGTTCAATGTCCAGCGTGGCTTTAGCCGGGGAACTAGTTGTTTTCTGTTAGACATTCACAAAAAATCACTTCATTTTTATCGTGGATTTTTCAATTCAATGAAAAATATTTCTATTCAATATTCAATTGAGAATGTTTCCCTTTTCAACATGAATACCCCACAAGAGGTTACCTTGGACGATGGAAGATAGTTACTAAAATTTATCTTTCAGTCGCAGATGATTCCACATCTGATTTTATGAACATCCCGTTCATATTTTCAAACAAAAAAAGTGAAAATATTTCGACAGATTTTCGAAAACTTGTTGCCAGGTAATAGACACGAGAGTCCAACGAACTCGAGCGGCAATTGCCAACTGGCAACAAGTTTGAGAAAGAAATCTGCAGAATTATTTTCTACTTCATCGAACTCTCGTGTGGTATTCTATAGATTATTTTGTGATGTTACGATTATAAACACATTACCTCGCACAATGATATAAGGTACTAAACCGGTTTTGATTCATTTCTCACTTTTCATGCGAATTGATGAGAGATGTCAAATTAAAAGATACGTTGTCAGACAATAAAAACAAAATACCCCAAACTATTCCTGCGGCAATTTTCTAGGTAGATTATTCTCACTATAATAATGTTTTGATTGGCCAATACGTACATGAATGATTTGAATTGGAAGTATCCATTGGTTTCTAGAAATGTCAAAAAATAATCAGGAATAATAGCAATTTTTAGGACAAGAGAGTAATAGTCTAGTTAACAAGTGCTTTTTAGGTCAAATTTTTTCGCATTTTCCGAAAATTATGATTGAGGTGTCATTCGATTCGGAATGGCATGTAGATATTTTTGAGAAAATGCTTAGGCCGCTCGCAAAAATTGCAATAGCTATAAACAATTGAGTAAAAAAAAGTGGGTTTGGTTTTTCGCCAATATCTCAAAAACTGTTCGAGGTAATTCAAATTTGAAAAAAGATGCAGAAAGAAGAGGAAATTTGAAAATACGCCCGAAAACGGGTACTCCGGCTTGCGCAAGCCACGCCCCCTTCGGACCTTCAATGAATAAATATTATTTAAACTTATTAAATATTAAAAATTAAAAATTGAACAATAATCCGTCCAAAAATTTTTATCTCGATTTTTCAATAAGTTATCCATTAGTTAATTAACAATTTTTCGTAGCACAAACATTAACATTGCAAGTGCGATAATTGTTAAACTATTAATCTGAGAATTTTTACCCTCCATGGAGCTATTTCTCGAAGGTCTAAGAATAGATTACCGTTGGAAAAATTGAAAAATTGTTAATTTTTGTTTTGTTATTAACAATTTACTAAGGTGAAAAATTATAAAGCTTCATTAAAATTGAAAAAAATTTTTTGTTATATAATATTATTATTATCCGTTTTCTTATGATCAGAAGCTACTTAAAAATATTTTTTAATAATTTTTATCTCCTATTGTTTGAAAAATTTGTTGTTTATGAGATAAAAAAAAATATAACATAATCTTTGATGTTAATTATGATTTTTCAAAAAAAACGTTTCTTAAAAAAAATTTATTGCTTAAAAACGCATTTGTTAAATAACAATTTTTTTTACCACTTGTTATGATGTTTTAAGGAACAATTTTTTTTAAATCATTATTTATCTTGGTCTTCGATATTAAAAAAAAAGATTATTATATGAATTTTCATTGTTTATTTAATAAACAATTTGTTTTGAACAAATAAATTATCTCTTTGTATTTTTTTTCTTTATCTAAGTAAAAAAAACAAAAACAACCATGTATTATTTTTAGAAAAAAAAAATTATATTTTTAATTGAACTTTCAATTTTCTGTTCTCTGTCATGTCACCACTCTGACCTGGTTTCTTTGTTTAATTTTATTATAACTTTTTAACTAATGGAGATATACGGAAAAAATTTGGGACTTATTTATTCTTTATCAATTAAACAACAAATTAAGCCAAAATTTGAAGCCTCACTCAATTATTCATGCAATTCATACCATTTGTTTATAAAAATAATTTTTCAGAAAACAAAAATCTACTTGTATGTCTAAATATCTTATAAACTAATATAACTATGACCATAAAACTTATGTAACTTTTTATCTAACGTATATTTATCAACAATTTCAGCTTATAAATTCTAGTTTCAATTTATTGTTCCGAAAATAACCAATTATTATTGATTTTAATTTTCTTGATTCTTTTAGATTATGCTAATGAGTTTTTAATGACCTTATGGTTTTTTCGGAAAATAAACTGAAATAATAGAATAATAACCGAGCAAAACTAAAATTTATAAGCTAAAATTGTTGATAAATATACGTTAGATAAAAAGTTACATAAGTTGTATGGTCATAGTTATATTAGTTTATAAGATATTTAGACAAAAGTAGAAAACAGTTTTGGCTTAATTTGTTGTTTAATAAAAAATTTTTTTTAATTAAAAAATTAAAAAAAAATCGGGGGTGGGAAATGAAAGAGAAGAAAGTTGAAAGTTAATAAAAAATATAATTTTTTTTTTCTTAAAAATAATACATGGTTGTTTTTGTTTTTTTAAAGTAGAAGAAGAAAAAAAAATACAAAGAGATAATTCATTTGTTTATAACAAATTGTTTATCAAATAAACAATGAAAATTTAAATAATAATCTTTTTTTTTCTTTAATATCGAAGACCAAGATGAATAATGATTTGAAAAAAAAATGGTTCCTCAATCTTCATAACAAGTGGTAAAAAAAAATTGTTATTTAACAAATGCGTTTTTAAGCAATAAAAATTTTTTTTAAGAAATGGTTTTTTTTTTAAATCAAATATTATGTTATGAAATATTTTTTTAAATTATCTCATAAACAACGCATTTGTTCATAACAATTTTTTAAACATTAGGAGAAAAAATTTTTTTAAAAAAGGTCAATAATAATATTATGAAAATCTTTTTTTTTTCAATGTTTAATGAAGCTGTATAATTTTTCACCCTGTAAATTGTTAATAACAAAACGTAAATTAACAATTTTTCTATTCTTAGACCTTTGAAAAATAGCTCCACGAAAGGAAAACATTATCAGATTAATAGTTTGACAATTATCGCACTTGCAATGTTAATGTTCGTGATACAAAAACTAATAGATAACTTATTGAAAAATCGCGATAAAATTTTTTGGACTACGGATTATTGTTCATTGATCTATCCTGCAGGCGCCTGAATTTTTTCAATTTTTAATTTTCATATTTAATAAGTTTAAATGATATTTATTCATTGAAGGTCCGAAGGGGGCGTGGCTTGCGCAAGCCGGAGTACCCGTTTTTGGGCGTATTTTCAACCCTCTGGGAAAATTATAAATATTGGTCCAACAGTTCCGGGAGTTGGAAATACCCTCCTCTTTTTGCATCTTTTTTCAAATTTGAATTATCTCGAATAATTTTTGAGATATTGGCGAAAAACTAAACCCCTTTTTTTTCACTTAATTGTTTATAACTATTGCAATTTTTGCAAGCGGCCTTAGCATTTTCTCAAAAAATATCTACATGCCATTCCGAATCGAATGACACCTCAATCATGATTTTCAGGGAATGGGAAAAAAATTTGACCTAAAAAGCACTTGTTAACTAGACTATAAAGCGTGAGAAAACGAACCTGGATGTTGAGCGACCAAGCAGCGAAGCTGCGAGGGCCTCAACCAGGTGAGTGATTAAATGCGCTTTACCTACATGTTTAGAATCTGATTTTTTCTATTTTCGCAGAAATTAAAAGAAATTATTTTGCAATTGTTGCATAAATAACTATTGTCATTGACTCGTCGAAACCAAATTGCAACCAGCCTACTAATAATAAAATTCTGACCTACCGTTGCTTGTATTGCATTTTATTTAGAAAACAGCCTACTCGATACGATACGATACGCAGTTGTTGTGCTGTGAGCAATGTGTATGATGGTTGTTTATTGGTAACCTAGGTAACACTTTCAATCACTTGTGAATAAAATATTTTTATTCACCCCTAGTGATTAAAAGTACAACTTCTCTCACTAATTTGAGTTGGAATATGTCATATTTTAGTCACGAAAATGGAAACAATAACTTTTACTGTAACAGAGGAGTTTGAGAAAAGGATATATAGGTATAGTATCACCTAGCTATATCACGCACAAGCGATACTTATGTTATTGCTTCTGTGATGCTCTTGTTCATTTATATTTCTAAATCTACCTAAACTTTATCTATATGTACATTCGATAAATAAACTTTATTATTATATTATTATTATAGTATTGCTTGTATTACGTGACGATTTCTACCAGTCAACACCTACCGCAAGCCGCGTAAAGGAACTTCGTTCCTGACAGGGGTTCCTCGGCCGCACACGATTTTTTCTCTTTTTATTTGGTTTATTACTTTTATTATGATTAAGGAACATTATACAGTGCTTCTCAAAACTCCGCTCCCCCCCCAACCCTCTTATTTTTGGAACGATTATACATAAACAAGTGAAATCTTGAAACTGAATATTAAAGGTTGTAAACTTCCCTACTAGTGATGATAGATGACGAAATCGTCAAAGATGACGTCACAAGGCCATTGTGACCAATAATTTTAAATGGAACCCTACCGCAAGCGACACCTCTTTTAAATGGTATCGAAAAACCCTATTCAATGATACTAATTTTGTTTGTGTTTATGGCAGTTTTAATGGCTCATTAGTAAACATTAAAATTTAAATTCTATTCAGTATTATATTAATTACAGATTCAAGAATCAGTATCTACTAAAAGAAATTGCTCGAAGTGACCTCCATTCACTTCCTGACAGTGAAATATCCTATTTTCAAACTCTTCTCCTACTTTTGCAAATGTGTCTGCGGAAACAGCCTCACATTCTGCAACAATACGTTGTTTTAAATCGTCAATATTGTCAGGTTCAGTGGCGTAAACCTTCGATTCAAGGTACCCCCACAGAAAAAAATCCAAAGGTGTGAGGTCCGGTGATCGAGCTGGCCATTCCGTTGAACCTCGTCGTCCAATCCATCTACCACGATACTCCTCATCCAAATACCGTCTTACTGCACCGTAATAGTGTGGAGGAGCACCATCCTGTTGGAATGTTATTTCCAAATTGCCGAATTCATCTGGATGATCTTCCAAAATTTCAAGGATTAACGGATTTGTATGGATGAAATTTGTTTTTTTTTTCAACACCCTGTGTACTGTTCTTCGACTGACTTCACAGGTAGATGCAACGTGAGTTGCTGAAGAAGTAGGATTGACTATTACTTCTGCCAGTATATCAAGTTTTTTCTCATCAGAAATTTGTGGTCTGCCAGATCGTTTCGCATCATTAATACTACCCGTTGTTTCAAAGTTACGAAGAAGCTCCCTTAAATAAGTCCTCGAATCGGGGCGATCGGGAAACCTCTCATTAAAATGCGTTCTGCTGCACGAATATTTTGTCCAGTTTCACCAAGAATTAGGATCGCTGCTACTTCATCACCTAAAGCACGTACCATTTCGCTTCTTGAAGCACTTAAACGTTCGGCTCACAACAGTTCATCAAATTATTAAAATGTACAAAAATATCAAAAGTACCAAAATCTGCTAAAACAGTTAAACGTTCGATCAACAATACACAAATTATTAAATGTACAAAAACTTGGGCAATTACAAAAACGTCGAATTAGGGAGACTTACAAAAACGTCATCTTATTCGACAACTATCCAGAGGTGGAGCTTGAATTTGGAATTTTAGTATTAACTGATTTAATTCATCACAGCTTTGCGTTTTTTAAAAGCGAGTTGCCAAAACTGCCATTAACACAAACAAAATTAGTATCATTGAATAGGTTTTTTCGATACCTTTTGAAAGAGGTGTCGCTTGCCGTAGGGTTCCATTTAAAATTATTGGTCACAATGGCCTTGTGACGTCATCTTTGACGATTTCGTCATCTATCATCACTAGTAGGTAAGTTTATAACCTTTAATATTCAGTTTCCAAATTTCACTTGTTTATGTATAATCGTTCCAAAAATAAGAGGGGGGGAGGGAACTTTTGAGAAGCACTGTATATCCTCGATATTACTGATACTGTTACTTTACTACTCTTATTAGGATAAAGGACACATTCCGGCCCAACGAGAGAAGGGGGGGCTTGACTATAGTGTTATTTTCAAAAAATGCTTTTGAGACTAACTATATACATTTTATAATACTAATTCTATGTAATATTATAGTTCAAAATTATGAAGACTCGGCCGATACCTGATGAAAACCCATAATTGAAGTAAATAGAAACACTACACTACGATTTTCACATTATCTCCACTTAAAGAAGCCCTAGTATAGCAAAACACGTGTTGTGGGTTTTGTAAACCAATTCTCTGTGAAAATCGTAGTGAAGTCCTGCTATTCTTTTCGGAATGAATAAAGCTTACCTTACTTTCACATAACCCCCTCCAAAAATTGTTATTGCTGACTATTTTGTCCAATCCAATCCAATTATATTGAACCTCAATTATTAATGAAAAACAATGGAAGGTGATTCTGACGTAGCGAGTGTTATATCTGATGGACTTGTAATGAATAATGTAAATGAAAATTATGATGTTCCATTATTGACAATATTTTTTTCTGTTACAGCTTGTTCGTAGACTGCAAGGAGTTAGCTGAGAATATGAGGAATTTGGCGTACACGAGGCAAGAAATTCAGAAGAGATCAAGAAATAGTATTGCCTGATTGATTAGCACTTTGAAATAATTTTAATCAGTTGTGATTGTTGGATATGAATGTTGTACCCGAACACTGTAAATTTAAAACCAAGACAATTTTTCCTTTTGCGCGTGTTCGATCATACTAATGAATTATTTTGTTGTTAGAACCTTGGATTGTGGAATAAGAAGTATACAAACAATAAAAAAACTATTTGAATAACTCTATTGATTTTAATGACCTCATTTCCAATTTTTTTTTGAGTTCTGAAGAAAACTTATTATATTTTATGCACAAAATTTGTGATGAAGGGGAATCTTCATGCCTTCGAGGAGATATAATTGAACGTATCATTTATTCAGTTATAGCTATGTGGATCGTATGATATAGACAGTTTTACAAAAATATGGGCCATGATGAGGTCCATTATTCAAAATATTCCAATAATCATGGGAGCTCATCATGAAACTCATTAACAGCATATTAGAATCCACAATGGCTATTGCAAAAACTTATTTTTGATCCTGGAATTCTGATTTCATCATTGATAGAGTTTATTCGTTTCTGAATGGCAAAAGGCTTATGTGTACTAGGCTAAGTGGGCTATCTTACGATATCGAGAGAGGCGATAATCTCCTAAAAATCACGTTGTACAGAAGTAAGAAATAGATTTGGGGTTTCATATATCAAGACGCAAGTTTGTTCTATGAGCGACAGGAAGTTAAAGCTTTATTTACGTTTATGACAATCCGAACATTTGTTCACTGCCCAGTGTTTGCCATATTCGACAAGCCTATCCATCTTGTGGTCCCGGCCATAATTCTATCTGACTTTTGGAGGGATCCAATCAGTCGTTTCGTCTCACAGCTTGGTTTTCAGCCCATCCTCTTCAACGTATCCTTTCTTTGGGGTCTCATTACATTTTTTAAATTGTCCCCCCGTTTCATTTTCCGTTCTGTTTTATTCAGAGGCCACAAATGCAAATGTAATGTACTAATTCTGATTATATTTCTATCTTTTCATATTTAGCTCCCATGAATTCCTTTAGTTCCTAATGTCTTCACTATGCCTCTTGAGCCACCGTTGTATCAATATCCTTTTTGTAAATTATTTTACTATGTCAATCCAATTCATTTGTTATTGTTACGAAACTGGGGTCGGTTTATTTCATTAAAACAATGTTTATTTCACTTTGGAACACAACACAATAATGCACTACAATAATTAGAGTTCCAAATTCGCACTTTACACTGATTACACAATTGACATATATGAATGAACTGAACTCTGTCGCCTGCGACGCGCTTATATATTCAAATACGTCTAAAATTTTGGAGGTCATTTCCGGAACCATCTGATTCAGTCTCGCTGATTCAATGATGATGTCATCGGAAAGTCGCGACGGCCCGGCCGACGAATGCAGGTTAATAGTTGTAAACAGCACAGGACTATTTTCGTGCCCCACTATGATTTTGATCGTTTTGATCAAAAGTCATTGGTTCGCCGTGATAGGGCTTTAGTATTTCGAGGTGAACAATTTTCATCTTAGTTCTAATGGGCTGGCTGTAAACCACGTGTTGATCCTTTTCTTTACCTCGTAGGGTCCTTCCCAAAACAGCGTCAATTTGGGAAATACGCCTTTTTTCCTACGTGGTTTGTACAGCCGAGTCTGGTCGCCTTTTTTGAAAACTCCGGAATCAGCTCTCAAATGATAACCAGCTTTCATCCTGTCACTGGCCAGTATCAACCTCTTCTGAGCTGTTTCGTGGATTTTCATTAGGATGTCCTCCGGTTTATCTGCATAGTCGTGTACTTATACCTATTTGGTGCCTGCGGATCCGAACACCAAGTCACAGGGCAATCAAAGTTCCCTTTCAAAAATAATGCTGTCATGGACGGCTGCTCTGTATGCCAACAGAAATAGTGGAAGGTGCCTCCCAGTTCTTTTGATGTTTTTTTCACTACCTTAAAAGGTGCTCTTCCATAGTTCGGTTTGAATTTTTCCACGGTCATCAGACTGAGGGTGAAACGCCGTGGTTCTGGTCTTGTTGATACCCATCAGCTTGCAAACTTTCTTGAATAACTGGACTCCAAATTCTTTCCTTAATCGGAATGTAGCTCCATCGGTACTCTGTATCTTGGGAACATGTTGTCCAAAATATGTCTTGGCTACAGTGGATGCTTTCTGGTCTGGAATGGCACAGGCTTCCACCCTGTTGCTGAAATAATTCATGGCAACAAGGATGTATTTGTTGCCATCATCCGTAACAGAAAATCCGTCCATCAATACAATTCGTTCGAATGGTGCGCCTACGTTGTATTCCTTCATATCACCCCTGGACCGTGTTTTGGGAGAGTTAGTAGCACGACCTCCCATCAGCTGATTCCCATACCCGTTAAAGAGTTATTAATTTCCCCATTGTTACCACATTGCATTGAAGATCCAAATATCTCCCCAGGAGGGTCGGTTTCCTGGTCCTGTCTCATATGTGAGATAGTCCATTGGTCTTCAGTTAACAGTCTCATCGTGCGTCTAACTACTTCGTAGCATTCAATACTACTTCGTAGCATTCAATGTAGTCGTCCTGGGCGATTTTTGATTTTGAAATGGTACTGGGGTTCAGCTTTACTATCAATCGAGCTATTTGTCCCTCTGGATTCTTCATCTCCAGTAGCTATTCCAAGGCCGCGTGACCTAATGAGAAACCCCCTTCCATATAGGTATTTGTGGAAATGATCTACTGCCCTAACTATCGCAAGAAGTTCTTTCCTGATGACACAGTAATTCCTTTCGGGCTAAGACATCACCCTGCTATAGTATTCGATGACTTTTTCCTTGCCATCTTGCACGTGTGATAACACAGCTCCAAGTCCGATATTCCTCGATAACGCCATATTTGGTCATTTGATCGACAAGCTTTTCCACTTCCTGTTGTTGGGCAAATGGTAATTTTATCAATGGTTATCGAATTGCATGGGCTTGACCGGTACCTATCCTATGATGGACCAAGTTGGTTCGTCCTGTTGGTGACTCTGTGAATTCGAATACGTCACTTCCATTGGCAATTAATCATATGGCGGCATCGTATTCCTTCGGTGACAAATGTTTCAAGTATGTCATCAGCCGTGCCTTTTCTGTCCGGGATATCCGCTTGTAACGAGATCTGCTACCCCCTCAACTGGCTGGCATACTCCTATGTCTCCTTTCCGGACTGTTATTGCATCAGGGAAAACATTAGCGATTCTTACAGGGATGTCTTGTTTTGACCTAATGAGACTCGTGCATTTATTCATTTGCTGGGGGATTTTTCACATGGCTGAACTATTCCAACGCAGCATCCAGGGTCTTCTTCTAATCAGGCCTCAACGATCTTCTCAGATGAACCAGTTTTGGCTAACCGCAATTTCACAGAATGCCCCCCTTGGATGGTCTTGTTAAAATAAATTATCTCCCTCCAAATTTCATGCTTTTCTGCTCACCATCGAAAAAAAATCCATAGTCGCTGATCAGATCCATCTCAAAAATGAACTTATCTTCTATATATGCCATAAAAACTCTATTTTATTCGTAGTTTTCCGAGGTTTAATGTGATGTCCGCTTATTCCCCTCGTATCGGTACATTCTCTCCAGTGACCGTTCGTAGGACGAAATTGGATGTCTTACGCTGTCTGGTTCTAGGACACCGCTGCAGACCAGGGCAACTGAGAAACCAGTATATATAGTGAATATGACGTCTGTCAAACTATCGGTAGTTCTTCTCATCCTGTTGAAGTAAATGACTCTAGCGGCTTCTTTATCGCTAGCCAGCTTGCGCCCCAATATGCTGGCTAATTTCAGTTTTTCTGGTCGGGGACTCTCTAGATGGTCCTGTCCTCGCAGGTCAGTGAGAACGCGAGGGTATCCTGGCAGGTGATGACATCGTGATGGTACCCTCACCCTACAATCTTTCTTGAAATTTCTGTTCCTGCCACATCTGAAGCAGTTTTCTCTTGATTGGTTAGTTGGGTATTCCTATTTTCCTGATCTCACAGTAACATCTGCTTTTTGTAGTCACTTTGTGTCTCTTGTTGCCATATCTCAATTATAAAGCAGCAATAAAATCTTCATACTTGCGATTTGGTTCTTCTGGGATGGTCTGTAACATTGCCAAAGCAGGTCCCCTCAAAGCCACTATAAGTGCCGCGGTCTTTTTTAATCGTCCCATCCATTGGCCGTTGCCGCAAATTGTTTCTGATATAGTGACTATGGCGACTTCCATCAAAAGTGGTTTTACGGAATTGTGCGATGTGGCAACCCTGTCACGGTGGTCTTGGATCTTCAGTGGAGCAATTCTATTTTCTAGTTCTCCTCGCACCGCCCACGTATAAAGTGTGCAAAAAACATGGCGGAAGTTGAGGCATGCGCACAAAAAAATTCGTAGAATGAAAAGGTCTATAGGAGAATTATTCATCCTGATACGACCCCTATCGGAGATGAACCGAACTGTTCCGCCATATGACTGTTGTGTTCTCTCTCTCTCTCGGTTTATGGCCCTTGTTCCTGTCTGCGCATTTGAGCATACGACTGTTCTGTTTTTTTTTTCAGGATTTGCTGTGTGAATATTATATAATAACAAATTGGGATTTTTTGCTACCAAAGACAATGTCAAAAGTTCGTTCGCTGAGTAATACAAACTGTTGTGAGTTTTGTTGTAATCGTAGGAGAAGCGGGAATCCTAACCTTTCCTTACACAAGTTTTCTGATGATAAGTACTCCGTAATTGACAAGTATAAGGCTTGGATAAATAATTGCAAACTGAAAAAATTCAGAGCCGAGAGCGGCAGTGGTATGTTTTTTTTTTCCTTTCACAAGCGATGATTTTATCTTACGAGGTGTGTACAACAAAATCAAATTTCCAGGGTACCTATTCATTCATTTTAATGTATAATTTGTGAAATATTTGATTCTCATCATTAGACACAAGTATTTTGATTGGGATAACGTAGGTAGTTTTGTAAAATTAAATTTTTTCACCACATTTCTCTTGTTACTTCTGTCAATGTCTAAAATGGTGTGCCCTTTTTTGAAGACTGGTTTAGAAATTATTTTTCATCGTATACCAGGAATATAATTGATGGCAGTCACCTGGAGGCATTTTGGTTTTTGTTTTTTACTTCTTCATAGAGGAATCAAATAAATGTTATTATGATCATGAAATACAATAACAACTTGTCTATTTCTAGATAGAAATCCATGTAAATGAACCTAAAAACTATAATTAATCAGTAAATAAGATTGTAATTGATCAGTTATATACCTGGAAAACTTGAAAGAAAACGAATATCGAAGTCAATCCACCAAAACTTTGAAACAAATCTGAAACCCAAAATGAAAATATTAGGATAACTGAAAATTTCAACACAACACGTCTTCAATTGCACTAATAAATAGTCTCTATGGAAGGTTTCTCAGTCACAACATATCATCCACCACTTCACTGAAGTGTCCTAAATATTACTAAACCCACAAATGAAAATGAAAACACAAAACATTCGAATATTACTGATAACTTCTCTTTGCTGTCATTTGTAGAAAACGGTGGCGCCCTTCCCGGTCGATTTCCTTCCCTATATTCCTGAAACAATCACAATTGGAGCTAGTGTTTGGGGGAAGTTATTCGAGTGAAGTTCAAATTGAGTTTGAATTAAGAAACAACATTTAACTTGAAAAAAAATACTTTTTGTTATTTGTAAAATTATTTTCATCAACACGTTCATTTACCTATAAGTCCTGCGAACAATATGTGGGTCGTAGATGTATGTTTTGTTATTGCCCAATACTAAAAAGGACGTGTCAGTAAATTATTGCTTTCTTCAAGAGGACTCTAAAGGAAAAAAAGCCACATTTTGGTAAAAAAACCATTTTATTCTGTCAAAAAATAACTGAGATACAGCATATCAAAAATGGGTTTACAAAATAATGGAAATGTTCTTATTGAAAGTATTATTACAAAGGAAACAAAACGGGAAGATATAGAAAATCAATTATCTTCTGCGTAACAAGAAATACAAAACGCTTGGTTGCACTGACGGCAAACAGTTGAGACTTCCTTAGTTTTTACATGCTTTTTTTCACGTAAGAGTATCTCTCAAGTTGGTATAACACCCATGGCAACGTTTCCTGTATATTTTGTCATCACTAACTCTAGGTAGCTCCTCTAGCTTATGAGCTTCCTCCTCATGCCTTCTTGCTTTTTCATCTTTTCATTTCTTTTGAGAAGGTTGCGAATAAGAGATTCTCTGAGTTTTATCACTGATAATTGATATTTCACTGGACGCACATAATTATACAAAATAAAAGTATTGACAACGACTGTCCCACAAATTATTTCAATGGCCAATTTTTTTAACCAAACCAAAGACTTTCGAAGACAAGTGTAATAACTAGATAATTGGTCAAATGTCCAAATGACAAATGTTCAAAGTTTTATTTTACGACCCACATATTGGTCGTAGGACGTAGGTCGTATATCTAAATTATCACAGAGTCCTGCGAACCAGGGTTATTATATATATATATATATATATATATATATATATATATATATAATACTGACAGGGTTACGGCATAAAGTAGCTTTATGACAGTTCGGGTGACCAGACGTAAGGTGAGGAAAGTGTGCCACTGCTGCCAACATATACGAATTATTTAGTTGTTTGTATTGTATTTATCCTTGTTTTTCGTCTTGTTTATTTTGATTTGAACATAAAGTGTGTTGATCAATAACTCCAGTTGTGTTTTAATTTATTATCATCTATCAAGAAAGTATATAGTGAAGTAGTAATAATTGTATTTCGTGGTTTTGAGAAAATACCTGGGACCACGTGCAGTGTGAATAGCTGTACGAACAATACCTACGTATACGTTCAAATTTGATTCCATAACTTTTCACTCATTTCCAAAAGATAATTGTGAAAGAATCTTCCTGGTATTCTTCCATATTGTTCTTTGAGGCCCCCAAGTAGCACAGAGTCATAAAATTAGCATAATGGCTTCTTATACCGTCTTAAAGACCACGTATTTGTATGTTTTAGAACCAAAAAGTTAATGTGCGTTTTATAACCTTCAGGCGTTGCTATGACGTCGTATAGTAGATACAACGACAGTACAATAAAAAATTCTCGAGATGAAGTTGTACTGTGATTTGTATGTAAATAAATTGTATGTGTTGTTAAGTAGAACTTAAGAGCAGTTGCTGTGATGTTATTATTACAATGAACATATGTGGTTCTAATGAATAGATTTTTGAAACGTTTCTACGACTACATATTGTACTCATGTAATGTAGTTTTATCAACTGATGAACTTTGGTCGTAATGATTACATTATGTATCTATGGTTAGATTATTTTTGTTGGTTATGTTATTTTTGTTGGATAGGTATATTATGTTATGTATGTAGAATATTCAGTTCCGTATGAATGATTAAAATGCCAAAACAAAAATCCAATCTGCCTTACAAGAGAACTGGAGCGTATAGAAAAATATAAAGAGGGAGAATGAGTGCCAAAATTAACATCTGAAATAATTAATCAGTCTATTGGGACACTGCAAAAAAATTAAGTTCATCTAGTTCCTTCAATTGTTTTCACAACAAGGAAAGACATAAATAATATGTATGTGCACTTCGAGTGATAAATAAAAAATGTTTAAATATAACTGTTCAACATCAACATAACCTCTATTGTAAATGTCAGTTATTTCTAGCGTTTTCTATTAGGCGGCACTAGCGGAATGCTTATGCACTCAGTGTATATTTTTTTCTGTTCTGATAGCGTTACGACGTTAGTACAACAAAACTTGCTACTTGTGGTCACAGCGACTACATTACAACTTTTTTATGTAAGATATTGCGATATCTTTGAGACACTCGTGAACTATTATATACATACCGGAGTAATTACAACTTTTCGACACTAGAAGGACGGCATACATGTTTTTCGATTGATTGATAACATCATTCTGGTGGTGGAACAAAAATATTTAAAATAAAAAATATGGGATCCTGGGTGTTATAACACTTTAAAAATCATTGGAGATGTGCTGTATTTAAATCTTAAGACAATATCATTCGCGAAAACTCACTTTGAAGGAGACAAAATATGTTCTAATTTGGTTGTGAAAAAATATTTTTCAAAGTTTCTGTACAGCTTAGTGAAGTCATCTAGAATTATTATTATGAATTATGAATTATGTTATGTGAATGTTCGAATTGAAAATAAAGCTAACAAAAAAAGAGATATTATTCAACACACCGAAGATTATTCATACAGTATATGTATATCTAGGTAATAAGGACACATTTTCACACCATCATTTGTTTTACATGAAATAAAAAACTGTTTTATTTCATGTAAAACAAATGATGGTGTGAAAATGTGTCCTTATTACCTAGATATACATATACTGTATGAATAATCTTCGGTGTGTTGAATAATATCTCTTTTTTCTCTTGATAACTCTCTTTTCTTTTCTCCCAATTCTCTTTGAATATTCTATTTTTCACTGTCTTTTTGGCCACAGACGATACAGGAGAATTTTGGGAAGGAACTGTATTCTTCTGCAAGATCCCAAGAGCTCGTCGTCTGTCAATAGACTCACCTAATCCTAGATTAGTCTGCACCAGAACATCAGGACGTTAATTTTCTCACGGAAAATGGACTTGTTTTGGTTCGCAGTGGGATGGACCCGGGCAAAATTTTTCACGCTACGTTTGTCCTACTCTTTAGAACTGATTCGGAATCGTCCTGGCTTCGAACCGAAACAAACCTACTTTTTCCAGTACTTCTAGCTTGATTGACCATATCTATGTCAAGACGAACAATGCAAATACCCAAAATGAGTCTAAAATCAAATCATATATTTTTAAAACTGATATAACCGATCATTACACAATTATGCTTTCCGTCGATCTGGATTCTCCAACAAAGGTGAGTGAACCTCTCGATACACTAAAAAAAAATCTACTAGTTATAATAAACTCTGTAAGTTACTAAAAAGAGAAAACTGATGGGAAATTTATCAGTCTGTTGAACCAGAAACAGCATATAATCTGTTTATTGGAAAAATATGCCATTATATTGACATTAGTTCAGTAACGAAAGTATTTAATATCAACAAAAATAATACAAAGCTCAAACCATTGATGACTACCAGATTATTGAATTCCATACGTCATAGAGATAGTTTGAAACGGAAATTTGTAAAAACAAAAAGTCCCGAATGTAAATCAGAATACAGGTTGTATCGTAAATTCTTGTCGAACCTCCTGAGAACCACAAAGAATCAATACTACAGGAACCAAATCAGATTAACTCGAAAAAAGTATGGGAATGTATCAGCGAAATTACGCATAGCAAGCAGTCATCAGGCTCCTACACTTTCAAAATGCATGATGATGAAGATAAAAAACTAAACACGGATAAAGACATGGCAGATCACTTCAATAAGTTCTTTTCCAATATTGTTACATCAATGGCAGGAAAAATATTGAAATCCGATCAGTCTGTCCCAGAAAAAAGGTGAACTTCAAAGATTCGCTATTCTTACACCCCGTAACGGAAACCGAAGTCGTCTCTTAATACCTCATCGGGGCCCTATGAAATTTCTGTCTACTTTATAAGAAAATTTCATAAATTTTTAGTTGAACCATTATGTTTTATCTTGAACTTCATTTTCACTAGTGGAATAGTTCCTTTCCGATTCAAGGAGTCAACTACAACACCAATATTTAAAAGTGGTGACAAAAGAAAGATACCAATTTCAAAAATTTTTAAAAACCCCAATTTTTTCTAAGAATAATATTTTGTCGGATAACCAATTTGGTTTCAGGGAAAACCTTTCAACTGAAAAAGCAGTATTCCAATTGACAAACTCGGTGTTTCAATGCTTTGAACATCAACAGAAATGCTTGACAGTATTTTTAGACCCGGCAGAGGCTTTCGATACTGTTAACCATGAAATTCTGTTCAATCGTCTGGAATGCAGTGCAATCAGGGGATTGTCATTAGATATACTGAAATATTATCTCTGGAAAAGAATGCAGGTAGTTAAAGTAAAAACTTCTTTGATTGATCCATTACCAGTTACCATGGGGGTTCCACAGGAAACGGTATCAGGGCCTGTCCTTTTCTTGTTGTACATTAATAGTATTTTCTCTATTGAACAACTCGAAGGTAAACTCTGACCTCTTACGCTGTTGACACCGCTGTATCTTTTGCAGGTAACACCTGGAATGAAACATATCTATTTCTAGTTGGCTTAGTTTACTAAGCTTACTAAAAGCCTTAAGCTGGATTTATAGTTAGACGGACTGTAAACGTAGACGCACTATACGTAACGGACTGTAAAATATTATTAAATTGATAAATCGACGGAACGGAATTTTTGCGCATGGGTAGAAGTGATAGTGACATTCAACATAACCTACACATTATACGAATCATAAACAGCCTGTGTTGGTTTGGATTTGTATTATATTCTAAATATTTATCTATGCCTCGTTTTCTGTGTCACAATGGATTATGAAATACATGAAGGTATGCTTCTTGGTGCCGTGGGACTGTTGTTGTGTGCAGTAGCATTGGAAAAGTGTCGACAAACTCGAAGAACAATTATTATGCGACTAAGACGTTACAAAACGAGACCCATAAACCGTAATAGAAAAGTAGAGAATGCCTACAATAATTTTTTAAAGATAAAGAATGCTGATCCAGATCAATTTTTTAAGTATATGTGAATGACTGTTCCAGTATTTAATGAATAATTAGGTCTTGTAAAATATATCACACATAATTCTTTATTTTGATTGGCCGGACGCAAGAAACGTAGTGTAAAAGATGAAAGTTGGCCAACTCTTCCGTTCCAGTCCGTTTCACTTACGTTACGTCATGCGTTAACGTTCATTTATAAACAAGAGTACATAAATTATATAGTTGATCTTTTTGCAGTGCGTCTACATTTACAGTCCGTCTAACTATAAATCCAGCTTTAACATCGATAAAACCAAATTCATAGATTTTCCTCGACGGCCAAAGATCAACCCATTTTTCAGTCCCTTCATATCCATAATGTCAACTGTGGCTTTTCCACTAATTGTCTTTGCCACCTGGGTGTTGTAGTTGACCAATATCTGCGATGGAACGAGCATATCTCATACACTACAAAAAGACTGCGTAAACTGATTCACAAATTTTACCAGCTCAGGAATATTCTGAATGAAAAGACCCTTATGATGATCGACAGTGCCCTATCTGAATCCATATAAACATTAATGTTGGGAAAAGTAAATAATGTACTTATGTATAGTTTCAAAAATCGACAACAGAGGGATTATCCGTTATTTTGAATTTCCAATAGTTACACACTTTTCATACAGTAAATCTCAATAAACGAACATAGTTATAAACAAGAACTGAATAACATTCAGGGATTATTTTTCTTGCAGCTGACATTTTATCTGAATAATTATTTTTATTTTCAAAACACTTACAATATATTTCAATCATATATGTATTAAGTACCAATATTGATAATAAAGACAGCAAATATGAAGCCAAAACAAATGAAGGATAACCATCGCTCGGACACTTTCTATTCGGCAACGTTGAGTTGATGCAGATGCGCGAAAATGTAGGCGCGACATGTATTGGTTGATGTTCGGTTGCCATAACTACGCGCTGCCAATATGACACGGAAATACATATATAGCTCGACTTCACTTTCATTCCATCGCTCTTATAGCCAGTAGTCAATAAATATATGATTTCAATGCTACTACATTTGATCTATCCAGAAATTTTGCAACATTTCGCCGCTGCGGTGGCGATGGAATCGAGACGCAAGAGGTCTATATCGGAGCTCGCAAGAAAGAACGAAAGAACACCAAAAGAGTAGAAAGTCGTTATTTCTAGGTCCGAACGACCATACTAACAAAGTTTTTTTGACAAGTAAATTTAACCTCAATGTATTTTCATTAGTTTTGGAAATGTTTTGAATTCATTGAATGGTTGAGAAAAAAGGATTTTGCGTTTTTGGAAATGGTTACTCAAAATATTGCGGGATTGAAAAACTTCTTCATATTCAATCCAACACTGAGTTCTAGGGATGAAGAGGTATTTATCAAACATATATTTTTACCGAAATGGATATAAAAATACTTCTGCACATATTTCGAAAAGAAACAGTTTCTATTGAAAATATATGAGTATTGATATTATGGTCGGTCTAAAAACATGTTGCTATTCCTTAATTTTTGGAATGGTATGTCCAGAAAAAAATCCAACTCAAATACAATTATGAAAGCTTCATTGGTGATAATTGTTTTTTTATATTCTTTCCATTTCATGAACAACAGAAAGAGAGATAATGCAAAATGTTTTTTGGTTCCGTGCAACCTGCAAACACCCAATGCATCTGACTGTCCCGATGTTTCTAGCTCACCTTTGTGCTATCTTTGAAAAGGATGGCTATTATCATGTATTGGAGCTCTGAAAGGCTCAACAGGATAACAGTTATACAACTCTTTCAGATTGTTTATAACTAAGAAATGCTTCTCCTTCCTCTGTTTATCTTCCCTCGTATTTCTCCTTGCATTATGTTTTACAGAAATTCTTATTTTAAGTTGGAAATTCAGATTTTTGCTAGAAAACATGTTTTTGATTTTGTTAATGACCGTTCTGGCTTTTACAATTTTTTTGAAAACAAATTTTGTGTATTAGCAGTTGCTTTTATTGATAATTGTTTCTAAATATTTATATACTTGTTGACTTTCTTTACCAGTTGTTCTTTATTCAATCAATTTTCTTGTAATACTGATTTTGTAATTGTTATGAGTTTTTTTCAAACTGATTTCCTCGTCACTTTCCACTACTTAATCAGTTAGTCTCTATAACTCTTATAGTAATGTGATTAGTTTGTTGTATGTATACATATCTGATATTAGTAATAGGTCTAGAGTTTATTTTCATCCTAATTGGTTTGTGTGCTGATGCTTTCTGAATTATAATTCTGAAAATAGGCTGATGATTAGAGATGCATGCCTCTTACCCCTTTCCTACTTTCACTCATTCGGTCTGATTTACCTATTTTAGCTCATATTCATCATTTTCATTGGGTTTTCTAATGGATTTTCTTCTTTCAAATTTATGAATGTATGTATTTATTTGAATAGGAATGTCCTTATATATAAATGTATGTATGTATTAAACATGTTAAGGCCCGGTATTTTCACCTCCGGTTATACTAGGAATAAATTAACCTATGGTTGGAATATGCTTTTGTTTAACGTTTATTGATAATGCAAAAGCCCATTATCACCATTGGTTAATTTATTCCTAGTTTAACCGGAGGTGAAAATACCAATAGCCAATAACAAAACAAATACATACTTATAAATCAATGATTTACTGTTGACAAATGAGCAATAATAATTATCAAATATAAAACTAAAATATAATATTTTCAACATTATTAAGAGATCCTTCACAATCAATATTGAATCACAATAGCCCAGATTGTTGAGTATCTATACAATGCCACAAAGTGATTCTATATAAGTTATCAAATTGTTTTTAAAAATTTGCAGAGTTACAGTGTTTTTTACTTTATATGGTATTTTATTAAAATCACTGAGACCTTTAAAAAAAAAACTTCTCATTGATGAATGGTATCAGGTCCTGCTTGTATGGCAGGTGTTAATAGTTTCTTGTATTGTACTGATGGATTTATATTCTGGCAATTATTCATGCTATATGATTAATCGATGAATAAGCTAAAATTTTCCGTTGTTATAGGTGATGAAAATATTGAAGTAAGATGGAAGCATATTTTTTGACAATATGAAAATAAAAACCATGGTGTTAAAATACAATGTATTCCTCACTGAGAACCAATTCAATGTTTCCAACATTATGGTAATAGGGGTGTACCGGTTGTATCTTAATATTATTCTCATGCCACGGTTTTGTAATTTCTGCAAGTTATATTTGTATTGGTTGTGGAGAAGATAAAGCAATGAAGCACAATAATCAAAATGAGGCTGAATTATAGTGCTGCATACTGTTGTTCTTCCGAATAAAGTCAATTGTGGAGCTAATCTTGAAAAGAAAAAAGTTTTTTGGATATTTTTTTAGTTACATAGTCACAGTGAGCATTAAATTCAAGATAGTCACCAATAATAAACCCCAAGTAAGTACTTAAAGTTTTTCACAAATTCAACCAACTGACTCAATTTTAATTTGGAGTAGTTCAGACTTTACATTTGAAACTGTATGTTTTGTCCCAAAAACTATAGCTTTACTTTTGCTGCCAATTAATTTTAATTTATTAGTTTTTAGAAAGATTTTTTTTTCAGTGCCTCATTTATGCGATTTACGGTTGCATCTAGTTCAGTACCATAGCAGGCAACCAAAGTATCATCTACATAAAGATTTATAAAATCAAAACCATCAACATAATTTATATATATATATATATATATATATATATATATATATATATATATATATATATATATATATATATATATATATATATATATATATATATATATAATAATAATGGGAGATATTAAATAATAATATAAAACAAATTCTTGTTGACAAAGTTTGCTTCCATCTAAGAAGTTTTAAGGTATGTCTAGTACATACTGGTCAATGATTAATATAAAGTAATGAGATAATATATGTCAGTTTCCTACTACATAGTTAATATGTAAAATACAAGTATAAATAAAATAGACAGCAAATACAATATAATTACCCAAACCAACAAACAAACAGAAATTGTATAGACTAGCCGATAACAAATAAATAGGATATTGTAAAGTGTTAGAATGTGCCCGAATAAAATTCCTGTAAATTATAATAAGGTTTATTTAACAGCAAGTTTTTTACGGATTTTTTAAAAATGTTCAAATTGGCTGTGTTTTTGATATAGGTAGGTAGATGATTGCTTGCAGCCATTGTAAATAATATAATTTTTTATTAGTGATGATTTAGGAAGTGGCAGACTTACGTTTATAGCTTGTCGAGTGACATAATGTGAAGGAAGTTTGTTAAACGTGTTCAGATGTTTCCTAATCAAATAAACGGTTTCCATGGACCTAGTATGCTATCTTGAGGTACACCTATATCGTTCTGTATTTCATCTGACACGTGTTCACCAATTTTGGTTATTTGTAGCCTGTTTTCCAAATAACTTTCAATCCATTTCAGTACCTTACTTACTTCCCACTCCATAGGATTGTAATATTTTAATCAATATAGAACGATCAATTGTTTCAAAAGCTCTCTTTAGGTCCAAAAAAATTGTCACAATATAGTTTTCATCATCAATGATTTTTCTCCAGTTTGATATAGTGAACTATAGTGCTGTTTCACATGCATGTTGTTGACGAAAAACACATTGATTTTCCAAAAAAAGATTCAGCTTCAGTGGGATTACTTATTTTAGGAACAGGTACAATTGTACTCAATTTCAACTTTTCAGGAAAGATGCCAAACTCTAAAGAGGTATTTATTAAGTTCAGGATTGTAAAACCTATAGTATGAAATATTTCTTTTAGAAACTTGGTGCTTAATACCTCCGTTTGAAAAACTTAATTTTTTAATGAAAATATAACAAACTTTCAGGTCATTTATTGAAATGGGTTGAAAATCTTGTCTAAATTATTTCATAATTGTAAAATGTCCAATATGTAAGTGTATTAATAGAATCTGATTTTTCAATTATGCTGTTAATAAAATAGTTATTTAGTTTATTTGCACCATCGATGTCACTTCTAGCTAAAGAATGAGTATGATTACTTGATAAATTAATACTTTTGATGTCCATTGCAGGTTTTTCCCTTTTATTGAAATTTTCAGTGTTTTCCACATTTCCTTGGAATCATGTTTATTTTCATCAATTTTACCCCGTAGTTTTGCAATTTTTTGGTTTTGATTAAATTTCTTTTCACTTTGAATTCTTCCCAGAGTCTATCTTTATTCAATAGTACCTGAGTGACCGAGCTTTGCTCAGTGTTTTTTTTCTATAAAATCGTGTTTTTTCGGAGATACTCATTTAGATAAACTTGAAATATTCGGATAATGTTATAACGCCATCTCATATAGGTGTATTTCCTGAAAAAACGGGATTTTACACACACATTTTTTTTATAACCTAACCTACCGGTATTTGAGACTTCATAGTTGAAACTGGTGGATTCGCCTGTTCTACCAGACGTCGTAGTTGAATCTGGAGGATTCGCATGTTCTAACCTAACCCACCATAATTTTTTGTGTGTAAAATCGCGTTTTTTTCAGAAAAGACACTATATAGATGATCTTAAAAAGCAAAACCCTATCTAAATACAAAATTTGATCCAAATCGTTAGAGCCGTTTCTGAGATAGCCGAAATATAAATATACAAGAATTACTCATTCAATTTTTTTATAAGCTTCTTTCCTTCGCTACCATTTTTACTTCCTGGTCATACCAAGGAATTTTATTTTTATATAAATATTAAGGTATAGACATTCATACAACCCACCCACACAAATTTATGTGATATCTAAGCTATCCTTATTCATCTTCCGAAATTGGTGAAAGTTATTTTAAAAAATCCCCATTTCCCATCTTTCTTTCCCAAATTCCTCATCTTTCCCCTAGTAGTGAATAAAATAAGGAATCTTAAAGCTAATATCATAATGATGCCTACGTGAGGTGGGTTTTCTTCCTATAGCACATGATTTCTACAACATAACTTTTTTGAACCCATTTGAATAGATCTATGATACTCTATTCATATTTTTTTAATATTTCGGACATGTACAATTTACCTACTGATTTTTTTTCAGGAATTGCAGAAAATTGTATATTACCATCCAATATATGATAATACTGATGTTCAAATAAAAAATGTTGGTCTCGTTGAGGGAATCATTCAGTTTACAGAGTAAGTAATGGACACAATTATATTGGACAAAAAATAAATGAATAGTGCATTTCAGAACCTTTAAACCAAATTCCTCAGTCAGTTCTCTTCATACCAATAAAACAAGGCAGCTGTATTTTCAACCCGAAAAGGATTACTGGATGGTCATGGTATGATTTTTTGAATTTTCTTATCCTTATATATATAACACATATTTAATTTCATTAGGTATAGATGAGTCACACATGTTGAGAAATCATTAAAGTTTCAAAGATAGGAAGAGAAAATAGTTAACATATGAAATGGATAAATTTATTAGAGAATGAAAGAATGATTCGTTGGGTTTATAATGAATATCCTAATTAAGATAACCTGTTTATTTTATGTTAACAATATCTTGGAAATAACCAAAAAGATTATCGAAAAGAAAAACCAGTACTTTTAGATAAAAGTGGCATAACGTCCGATTCTTCCAAACGTATTAACCCCCAATCAAGCCCCACCAATTAAAAAAGGGAAAATTAGACCTACCAGAATCATTGAAATTGATGAAAATTATAAACTTATAATGAATAGAGTTCAAGATAAGATTGTAACTGTATCAGTACACAAGAGAAATTTCCCTAATAAAAAAAAAAATTTTAAAATTCCAATTGATGATATCCAAATAAGCACTAGCAATAATAATACATCAGTTCTAATTAGCAACATAAATAAAAGTTAGAACTCACGGTTTAACACTCAATGTGTTAAGCCAGACAAAACCAAATGGGTACTACTTCAAAATTTCATGGATGCTAGCAAAATTAAATTTACAAAAGCTCAGAATCTCAATGAGAGTAAAAAAATTCAGCTGAATCGCCGGACGATTTCTGGAGAATCCACGATATTCTCACCAAAAAAGATGTTGCATATCACTCTTTTTTGTTACCTGAAGAGACAATTCCAATGGTAGTTCTTAGGGGAGTTCCCCAATAATTTAAGTAGCAGATATTAAAAATTATCTAGAAGATCAATGATTCGATATTCAGGACATCTCTGGTGCAATGCCAGCACCTATATAGAATAATTTTTCGTTCTGTCTCGATATTTTTTCATATTTTTGGATTTCAGAAAATATCCCAAAAAATACCCCTGCTCCCTCCTGGAAAATGTGTATTTTAACACGTTGAGATCAGGCGGATGCTGCGCTTTGTTTCTATACAGGGCAGGCGCACAACCTATTTTCACTCAGATGGCGTGTATCTCATTGGAACTCGCATTATAATGCTAAATAAATGGTAGGCGATCAAGCGCCGGCCTAGCGATCATCTTATATGAGCCGGATCGAGATTTATTAAATAGGGTGGTTTTTATGGGCATCAAAGTGAAAAAAATCTGAAAAATTATTATTGTTTATTATAAGAACGTAAAGAAACAAGAACCCCATTACAAAGCATTACAGCATCAACTGAGCTTGACATCGGCACCCGCCAGAAACCACGTGTTTGCGTTGTACATAGCCACAACAATAAATTGTTTCTAGCCAATCAGATGACCACTATTGCATCATGTGACATTACATTGGTACCATGCCAGCTCAATAATACAATTACTTCTATTCAGACGGCGTGAGATCAACGTGATGCAGCAAATTAAATCATTCAAAAAACCAATTTAAATTCAAAACTTATAACATATATAAATATAAAAAGTCATATTTGAATAAAAGTGATAAAAAAAATAAAAAATTGTTGGTTGAGAGATTTTTTTTCTTTGTACAGCCGTACTCAACGTGTTAAGAGCACAAAAACATTGCCATGATTTACTATTTACTCTAATAGAAATTAAGTTTTACTTGGTATAAGCATCTGACAAGGGCAAAGTATTAAAAAAAATTCTAATGATTCAAAAATAAGATTTCTGATTGTGAAATGTGTTCCAGACTCTTCATTTGAATCAAATATCTGAAGACAGAGATGCCCTAAGTGATGTTGAAGAATTGGAAGATGACATCCAAGATAACATTTATGAAGCTGTGCTGAAGCAAGCCTATTACATGTACGGACTTTTTTGGGGTACATTCCAAAGCACTAAAGATCTGAATACACTCAAAATGAATCTGGAGATATTCTATAGAACTGTAAGAACCAATCAGTTACATTGTGGCAACACATTTCAACATTATCTCTTTATTTTTCAGTATTTACAATCGTTGAAATTATCACAAGCAGATATTCTGAATGTATTTTGTGGAATACAGTATCTGCCACTGGATAAACAAACTTTTCTGAAAGTGCAATGCTTCATCAATCAATTGGAGTCAAATTACTCTTTCATTTCCTCTAGTGCATTTCTTTATAATGATTATTTAATATGGTGAGTACTCTTCCCATGTTTCCGTATGTTCAAATATATATGTAGTAACTGCAAATTTTTTTAAATATTGATTCCGAAAATGGGAGTTTTCTGTAGATTTTAACACTTGAATTTTCTAGTTGAGATAGTAGCTGCAAGTTATTGACATATTTAAAAAGATTGAAATGAAGAAATAAACAACCCAAGCTATCATTTTCTGAAGAATATGAACAATTACAATTCAAATTCCACGACTTGATTTTTTTCATAAAAAAGGCCAAACAGTATAAAAGTAACTATCACATTTCATAGAATTATAAAATTGACAGAAAAGTTATATTTCAACAATAATTTGATGAATGTAACTCATTCTTTGTTTGAAGGTTGTACACGATGTGGTAACTTGATAACTCTCGTTTCGGACGTCCATTGTCTCTATGGATTTGAAAGGTTTTCATGACATTTCGAATGCTTGTATCTGCAATCATCTTCAGGTGAATACGATTGCAGATACAGCATTTGAAACGTCGTGAAAACCTTTCAAGTCCATTAAGATGATGGACGTCCGAAACGAGAGTAATCAAGTAACACATTCTGTTTGAAATTTATTTGGGAAGGAAATGTTTAAAAGCATTACCTTTTTTTTAAATTCAGCATTGGTTATGAAAAGTTAACAATTCCCTGAATGGTTAAAAAATATATTCTTAGTACTATATTCTTTTTCACATTCTCTTTTAATATCGGAGTTATATGTTTATTACTTTTCAGAAGTGCAAACACTTGTAAATTCCACTATGGAGCTTGTATTCACTCTTATCATATTATATACTGGGATTAGACTAAACGATTTGTTTATCAAACGACTCATAAAAATTAAGTAATGTTATCCTAGGCACCAATAAATGTATTGTTTGAATTGATTTCTGTTCAGGATTACAGGGTGTTACATAAACTATAATTACCTACCTCAAAAAGTATCATAATAACCAAATACTTGATTTCAGTTAAGTGGTTGCATCATGATTTTGCGTTAATGTTAAATTTTAATTTTATTGGTCTTAAATGTTATTCCTGATATAATTATACATTGGGGCTGATATAGGGCATATTTCTATCAAAATGTCTTTTCCACTAGTACCCATTCTTAATAAGTTTTTATCATAGATTCCCAAATAAGAATGAGTATTATTATTTTTTCATCTTAGATGTTTCTACGAAATTTTACAAAATTCAATACGAAAATGACATTAGCTAAGACATTCAGAATTCACTGGTTAATTATTGCTTCGATTTTTTTTGCGGAGGCCTATGTCCCTTAGAAGGTATTCTGGTCTTGAAGAAGCAATTTATGTTTTGAGTACAAAGATTAAGAATCACTTCTTTCATCATTACTTCACATATGACTATTCGAAAGAGTCTATTTGGGGCCGGTTGTAACACAGCCTTTGGTAAAGGTTAACTACAGGTTTTCTCTCTTTCTAGATCATGGCAATATAAAGAGATAGAACCTGCAGTTAGCAAAACCAAAGATGACCAGAGGTGATACAACCTGCCTTCAATCGTGGGTCAATAACTTTCAAACCCGTCATCTAAAAACAAAAACCTTCCTGATACGTTGATATATAGAGAGATGAAATAAAAATATTGGAATCTTCATATGAAAAAATGGCAACTCTAAATGTGTGCAGACACATACATACAGATATTTTTTATTCTGGTGTTTTTCGACTCTGTACAACTAGACAATTGATTCCTATCAAAACCACAATTTACATTTTGTTTCCTAATATGTTCTGTCTCCTATAGATATTCAGAAACCAAAGTGACCTTATCAATAAAAAAATCATTCAAGATTAAAAGGCAACCTACTAGTCTATACTCAATAATTACAGCGTTCACAAAATATTTTTTTAATAAAAAAAAAACAATCTGTAATTCAACCAATACCTATAAAAATTAATATTTCTTTGCAATTTGCATTTTGCAGACAATTATAAAAAAATTAATTTAAATAAAATTAAACTCCTACTAATTGAAGTGACTTTTATCAGTTCATTTGATGTAGGTATTGTAATGATTCTAGGATAGTTCTTGAGCATTTTGAGAGAGAACTCGTAGGTACCCAAACAAAAGATCCTTAGTTGCTGTATTTTGTTATTAGGAGTGGAGTGGAGCCAGATAACATGAAGGTGATTTATCAGTATTTGATAGGATCTGTGTTACCTGCTAACCTTGATATAGATATGAAAGGAGCTCGGAATTCTTCACCATTTGCATCTGTACCACATGGGAGGTTCATCATAGGCCCATCAAATTTGAAACTGTCAAACAACATTGGTAAAATTCCTAAGGTGCACTTCTTCGGGAGGAAAGAGCTAAGTGACTTGCATTTTGTTGTTTACAAAGCATCAAGTGCTTCTGTTTGTATTTTTTTAAAAGGTACGTTGGAATTATGCATAATGCACATATTGTTTTCACTAGATTGAGTTAAATTTGCTGGTTATCTAGACAAAATGAATTTGTACAAGAAACATGCAAAATAATGGCTTTTACCCTGTAAGAGTGCATATATCAAGTCTCTGAACAACATTGGTAATAGCAAAAACATTTTTGAAATTCATCTGTTCAACGATTTTTCAATACCACATTACAGAGGACAATCAAGCTAAGGTGCATTTTATCATTTTTTTTTGTGATAGCAATAACATAAGGATTAAATTTAATCCTTGAAACCGTTATATCACATGCTTTTATTTATTCAATATTTCAAATTCAGCATTAGTGGTAACGCAACCTTGAAGATCCCAACTTTAAAAATCTTACGCCTATTACTAAAATATTGTCAGTATCATACCCTCACAATTTGAAAATCGACCATATAAATATAATAAAAATATTCTTCATGCTAGATAATAAAATTACCTCTTACTGATTAAGTCATTACTATAAGTACTGATCAGCTTTCAAAGATACTAGTTTTTAAGCTAAATATGCTAAAAACATTTTTATTAAACTTGTTTAAGAAAAATAAATTAATGTTTATAGTATTAAATAATATATATATATATATATATATATATATATATATATATATATATATATATATATTAGCAGACAGACAAGTTTAATTAAAAAGAATCACTCTTATATTTATATACAGGGTGTTAGTGAATAAGTGCGACAAACTTCCGGGGGTGTTTCTGCATGAAAAAATAATGACATTTTGCTATATAACTTTTGTCAGCAAATGCTTCGTTTTCCGAGATATGGGGTGACTATTTATTGGTGAGTTTTAAGAGGTAGTTATTTCGCATTTTTTGACATGCAATTAAGAATTTTATGTTGCATCATTGGCGTGCAAACCGGTAATGATCTCAATTTTTTTAAAGAAAAAAATGGTACGCCACTGAGATATTTCAAATTTAAAATCATTTTTGAATTCCTCGTTCAATTTGTGACAAAAAATATCTCTTGCCTTTTTTTCGTATGGGACGCAGTTTTTATGCAAAAAAATTAAACATCTTAACGCGTATTTGTCATTACTTTAATACATTATCTAGTAGCAATGCTAGTAGGCTACTGTCAACATTCTGTTAAATACGAAAAAGCATATTGAGTGATAAAGCCTACTATAATCTACAGGATTACTTTAATGACACACTGTGATATCCCAGTTTATTAAATATACCAATCTTTTTATCGATACTCAATTTCAATTATCTGTTTAATCTATATTATTTATGTTCTTTTATCGTATTATATTAGATTTTATTAATGTTATTGTGAAAACGTATTTATTTACAATAAGCTAATGTCTGTGTTATAATTTCAAAATAAGCTATACAAGTTGAAAAAGGAAACATTCTCAATTGAATATTGATAGTAAGATTTTTCTGTGAATTGAAAAATCCACGATTGAAATGAAGTTATTTTTTGTGAAGGTCTAACAGAAAACAACTACTTCCCCGGCTAAAGCCAAGCTATACAAAATTTGGAAATTGACTGATTGTCCATAAACTTACTGTATGACATTGTGTTTGTTAACAAGAGATAACTCTTAGCAACAATAAACATATATTCTCCCTCTGAGTAATTAATTTTTCTTTTATCAAAAAGATTGGAAAAAGTAATTTTTCTGGAGGAATTTTTTGTTGCATATTTGAAGTTGTGGTTGTTGATGTCCTTAAAAAAATTCTTGATGATTAGCTGTGATGACTTTCCCAAAATTTTGCGTTTAACAAACGTTACACATTTTCTTATAAATATGGAATGGAAGGACAGAATGCAGTGTTTTTAAAGACAGGTCTACATGAATCTATCCAGATCAAATAATGATGTAATTATTATTTTTTGAGAGGTATATACTCTATTCCGTTGCTAGTCCTTATATTGCAATATTATTTGTAAACAAATGGATAAGTTCAACTACCCCTTTTTGTCCAAAATTGGTTTTATCTCAAGAATTGCATAGCATGCTTTGTTGAGCTGCTTACAAAGTCTATATAGAAGGAGAATCTTATATTTTACCATCATTCAATTTAATAATTTCACAAAAAAAATAGAATTGACTTTTTTGTGAATATTATGTAAACTGTCTTGTCAGTATTTGAAATCGTCGATTTTTGTGGCATCATTCTATCATTTCAAGGAAAGGTTTTGCTATGTTACTTTGAAATTTTCAAGAGTTTCTCTGTTGTCATTGGCAAATATTGGAAATTGTCCCACATTATACATAACAACTTTATAGAAAAGCTTATTTTGTTCACGGAAAATGTAATTTTGATGTAATATTTTTCATTCTTCAGGTGATACGGAACTCAACATGGATTTATTTAAAGTACTCGATGAATACATGAGTCTCAGGCTTATAACATTATCTTCGAATATAGCTGACTATTGCTCAAGACAGGTCACAGCCCCTCTGTAACAGAAAACTCAGCTAGATTCATATATTTCAATAAACTCAATTTAGCGTACAAGAGTACTGTGCATTCTGATATGAAACAGCCTGGAAATTGCTTGAAAGAATCCGTCAAAATTATGTCAGATCTGAACGATAAGAACTCTGCTTTGGGTTATTCAGGCGAGACCATCGTCAAAACGATGAATGATTACTGGGTAGTTTGTAAAACTTCCAATTCTAGGGAGTTTTATATTGCTCTTCAACAAAAAAATGCCAGTCTGATTGATATAAGTGGTGAGTATGTGTTATTTATTTCCTCATTTATTTATTCCTATATTTTTTTTAATTACATTACTCATGGCATTAAAGATGACAGTAATGAAAAAAGAGATCACGGATTGATGCATATTTGAACAAACATAAGAATTAAACAAGAAAGCCAAAATGAAGATAAATTAGAAGGACGGAGAGGAAAACTCGAAGTCTTTTAACAAAGTTCAATATAAATGGAAACAATTGGTAGACTATAAGCGGAAAACAACTACTCTCCAGAACATTGAATGATATCCGCTAAATAATCTATGCAAACTTCCATATCATGAAAATTGATTGCAAATGTTTCTTTCTGATAAACTTGATTAAGTTTCAATTGTGTCAAGTTCGCCTAACAATCCGTATACCGGTTTCTGGCTTTTGGCCCAAGTCAGTACGGGTAGTCACCTGTCAGAAATCGGAAGACCTCTGACTGAAGCAGGACTGATAAACAATCAAGCTCAATCACCGATACGTACGCATCTAAAAATAACTTTGAAATGGCGGTACCTAGTGACAAAAAGAAACACTCCAGAAATTGGTCACCTTTGTCAATTTTCATTGATATGGAAGTTTTCACGGATGTCATCCAATGTTCTGCGTGGTATTTGCCAGGAGAGTAGTTGTTTTCTGCTTATATTCTACTAATTGTTTCAATTTACATTAAACTTTGTTAAAAGACTTCGAGTTTTCCTCTCCAAACAAAAAAATATCAAATAAGTCCAAAAAACTTCAAAGCTGTAAAAGGTACAAAAATAAGTGTTATAACAATATTCGTTATGAGTTCTTTGCATCCTCAATATTGAAGTGTGTTTCTATGATTCGTTCAATGGGAATCAATAATAAAGAACTGAATTTCATGTTCAGGCAGAAGTATTGCAATTCATAAGATAAGGTAGTTTTGAAAACTGTAATAATTCATTTATAAACATATGTACTTCTTCAGAGGAGTCCTTGTGTACTTTGTGGCATGGGGACCAAATTATAATGCATATTCCAAAATATTATTTCACAAAGGTTACTAAAGTCCATTTAATTTAAAGACAAAGACAAATGCACTTGATTAGTGCGTTTTTAAAATCGGTGTGCTCAAACAGCAGGGCAGCATTCAGGACCGTAAGTGTATAATTCTGAAAAATTCATTTTCCTAAATTACTCTCAATTTTTGTTTTGTTGTATTGAAATAGGAAAAAATTAAACGGGGGATCCAGCAAATTCAACAAATTATAACACCATTAATCCATAATAAACGGAAATAAATCAAGTCAACATTCAAAACATATACACGCATATGCATTATCTGAAGTCTGTATCTGTTTGAAAATCTATCGACGGCGTGCCTTCAGAGCATCAATAAACCTGCAACTTTTTTCAATCATATGCCTCGCACATAATGATCACGTCTCAATCATTGTTGTCGTGTTATTTTCTTTATGGTGAATGGACTATAGTGAAACTTTTATTCCAAATGACAATTTTTAAGGCATTGTTCGCAATTTTATGTACCTAATCTACAATAAAGTGAACTTTGATTTTTGTTTAACTTCACTTCCATTTTATTGCAGAGGAGGTGAAAAAGTTATGTGATACAGAGTTGAAGGGTATATTTTTCCATCCAACATAAGGATTTGGTAGTCACAGGTGAGTATTTTAAGGGAGAAAATAAAATGGTTATAATAATTCATTGAATTCTTTGTGTTACACAATTCACCATCCCACATAACAATTTAAAAATCTTGGAACTCCTACTGCAAGCTTGAAAAATTTATGGGTTTAGAGGTTGTACCACCGATCAAGTAACAGACTAGTTAAGTAATAGACAAAAATACCTGAGGCAAATATATTGTTATCTTATGCACTCGGTTCCATCCATTGTTATTAAGTCGCATTTGCAAAACTTTATTTATTCGAGTCAGAAGCATCTGACATAATATATAACTTACAGTCCATAAAGGTAAATAAGCAGTTAGGTATACAGATATTGTTAAATTAATTAGAGTAAGTATGTCTTGCCCATTATTGGGCGATGTCGATTGCTTTTGGTAGAGCTGACATCAGATCTTCGTGGGTGCATTGGGAGGGGCACAGCGGGCATTCGTACATGTGTGAAGTCGTCTGGGGGGCGCCACAATCGCATAGGGTGGAGCTCACTGGGTATCCCCATTTGTTCAGGGTGACCCTAGATCTTGCAGTTCCGGTTCGGAGTCTATTCAGAGATTTCCAGACCTCCCAACTCTCCTCTCTCCCAGCAGCAAGGTTTTCGGATGGAGTCATCCAATGTTGGTCTTTGGTGGCTTTCCAAAAATCGATCCTAGACTTGTTCGTTTGTTCCTGGAAATCTGCGGTGGTTTTTAGGAAGCTATTTCTTGACTTTAGTCTCTGGTATGCTGGTTGCAGGCCATATAGAGGGTGCCGCTCAGAAGTTGACGATTTAAGTCTTTTCTTATAGGCTGCAGCTTCTCTTCGGGCAGCAGGCGGGGCTACCCCCGCCAGATGGTAAACTCTATCCAAGGGGGTGGGTTTCAGGCATCCTGTAATAAGTCTACAACTCTCATTCAGCGCAACATCAACTTGTTTGGCGTGTACTGACTTATACCATACTGGGCAGGCATATTCCCCGGCGGAGTAGCATAGGGCCAATGCGGTGGTTTTAACGACACTTGGACTAGCACCCCAAGAGCTACCTGATATCTTTCTCAGGATGTTGTTCCTCCCGCTCACTTTCAGTTTAGTGTTCCTACAGTGTTGTTTATAGGTTAGGGTCCTGTCTAAGGTGACTAGTAGTATTCCATTCCACATTAGTATTCCATTCCACATTACTTGCAGCTTTCTAGATGCCTGTTTGTTGCGGAGGTGAAAGGCGTATACTTGAGTTTTTGCTGGGTTTGGCCTTAGCTGGTTTTTATTGTAGTATCGGTTGAGTTCTTCCAGTACCTCAGTTAGACTTTGTTCAATGTCTTCGAAATTGTTTCCCTGCGCAGCTATTGCTCGGTCATCAGCATAGATGTAGCCGTTAGTTTCGATGGGAAGCGGTTGGTCGTTAGTATATATATTAAATGGGGTGGGAGCCAGCATGCTGGCCGGTGGTAGACCGTTCTTTTGGTTTCGCCACCTACTCTGCTTTCCCTGGAAATCCACATAGAACATACGATTCTGGAGCAAGCTCCTTATGATGTTTGTGAGCTTAAAATATTTGGTTATCTCGTAGACTTTCCGCATTAACATCCGAAGGTTAATAGTGTCATATGCTGCCGTTAAATCTATAAAGACTACTCCTGTAACTTTGCGCTTTTGGTACCCATCCTCAATGAACTGCGTCAGATTGAGTGCCTGTGTGGTGCAGCATTTTCCAGGGCGGAAGCCAGCCTGTTGTGGAATGAGGAGGGGTTCTATGACTTCTGTTAACCGGTTATGTATGCTCCTCTCGAAAATTTTGTAGATCTGGCAGAGGAGGGAGATGGGTCGGTAGTTTTCAGGGTCACCAGGTACCTGCTTTAAGGATTGCTATTACCTTGGCTTTTCGCCCTATGCTTGGTATTTGTCCAGATTCTAGGCAGTTGTTGAACATTTCCAGCAGCCATTGCCTTGCCCTTGGTCCAAAATGTTTTATTTGCTCCGTGCGAAGGTCGTCCAGGCCCGCTGCTTTACGTGTTTTACATCTGTTGATAGCTGCATTCAGTTCCTCCATTGTGAATGTACTAGAGAGGGTTACTGTTTCCTCCTCCGGTCTCCTAAGGATCCTCGTTTCGGCTTTGGGAATTCGGTGTTCGGGCTTACCGTTTTCCGTGAGCTGTTTTGCTATTTGATTTGCTGAGACATTGGCAAACTGCGTTGTGTGGGTTGGATCATTGCTAAGGCGCTGTAGCAGTCTCCAGGCTTTATGGCTACTTCTACTCATGTCAAGTTCCTCGATTAGTTTAATCCATCTCTCTCTCTTGTTTTCTACTAAGGAATCAATTAGGTCTTGTCCGGCTCTTATAGTGTTCTCGCCCATAGGTCAGTGTCGAATAGCTCCAAGTATTGCTGCAGTTTATCCGCTGTTTCCGGGGACAGGCCCTGAACGTAATTTGTTCTTCATCCTCTTGGAATTGATTGTCTGGAGCACTTTTTTTACGGCCTCCACAAATCTGATTGAACATCTGAAGATTCTGGAAAATATTCCCCTAGAATCCAGGTACAAGCCATCAGATATAATGCCAGCTAGGCACGACTTGAAGTGCATTATGAAATGGTTATAAACAACCACCATATATTTACAACGAACGGACCTCAACTAGGAAGGAATGCATCAGTATGGTATACTGATGGCTCCAAAATGGACGAAAGGGCTGGAGTGGGAGTAACGGGTCCTAATTTTAGGCTCTCAAAATCCCTAGGCAAAGCACCAACAATTTTACAAGCAGAAACCCATACTATAGAAATTTGCGCCCAAGAATGCCTTGAAAGAGGCTTCAGGAGGCAAAGATCTATATCCTATCAGACAGCCAAGCAGCACTAAAAGCTCTAAAGTCACACACTTGGGAATCTAGACTGACCTGGGACTGCAAATTCTCCCTAAGACAACTGGCTGCGAACAATTAGATTACTCTGATGTGAGTGGCAAGTCACAAGGGATTCAAAGGCAATGAAGAAGCGGACAGCCTTGTCCAAGGAAGGTGGAAACACTCAATTTTCTGGCCCGGAACCCTGTTGTGGTCTTTCCAAAGTCCACATCAACGAAGAGTTTCGGCACTGGGAAGCTGACCGAATTAAAACCCACTGGAATAAGGTTCCAGGGCAAAGACAAGCGAAAAGGCTTCTGACCCAAAGAAAGCTGAACACCTTCTCGAGTTGGACAAGAATGACTTGAAACTGGTAACAGAGCTGCTTACCGGTACATTGTCGCCTGAGGTATTTCCTCAAAAAATGGATAGATCAGACAGTGAACTGTGCCGTTACTGCGAGAACTTTGCTGAAACTGCAGAACACCTGCTTTGTGATTGCCAAGCGCTGTTTTGCAAAAGGCTTGAGTTCCTCGAAAGGTTTTCACTGATGCCCTCAGACATCAGGAACTTAGCTCCCAGGAAACTGATTCGCTTCCCGGGTCTTGAATAGATGAAGGGTAATGTACCAAAGATCTTACAGGTCGAGGTACGGAGAGGCTGAAGAGCCATATCAACCCCTCTACAATCTACAAACGTTAAAGGTAAAATTTGCACCATTTCGAATTTGACAAAGGTAAATTCAAGGTAATATTTATATGAGATTTATTAGTATGGGAAAAAAATAAGTTATTTAGAAGTCACTAAATACAGACGGCGTCATAGAGGTCGGTGACAAATGCGGCACAACGCCGCACTGCGTCCTCGCACATCTGGATTAAATTAGACAGAACACGGAACGGAGTTCAATTTTGTATAGTTAATATAGGAGACACGTATTACTGTCACGGATTGTGTGCAATAGGTTCGTGTAGTGTCGATTTCTTGCATATGATATCGGTTTAAATCTCCACCAGCCAGAATTTGACCTTCCCAATTTCATCACAACGCCGCGCGGCGTAGTTTTTGCCATTTATTTTTATTTGAGGTGTCACGCGATGTACAGTGTGATGTACAATTTTTTGAGTTTTTTTTTCCAAAGATTAGAATAATATTGAATTTTTTGGAATATACAAATATTTTATTTTATTGCGATGTTTTTCCAAAAATTTTTTTGAGTTATGAATGTTAAGACAAAGATAAAAATCTGTCTGTGTCACAATAAGAACGATTTCAGATTTCCCTGTGTCCTTCAACGTGTTAAGACATTTTGCCCAATAGTCCAACGGTAATAATAAATAAGTAAATTTGCCCCAATAATGGTTCTTTCTCCCGATTTGTAACCTGTAAGCTATTAGGCCAATAACAATAAAGATTTTTTCGGGACAAAAATAGTACCAGTTAACCGACTGTGCCATCATATGAACGGCAATCCGTAGTTATATCCTGTTATGTTCCCTACTCACAACTATCATTGCTTAATTTGTTATAAACATTTAAGAACAAAAAATCGTGTTTTTTTCCGTTTTTCGGAAAACCAATGAAGCACCCTCGATGCTCTCAATGGATGAATGGTAAAGAATCAAAATGCGAAAAAAATAAACCTGGCATGACTTGATCGGATCAGTAGTAATAGAGAAAAACCGGAAAAATTGTTGTTTTTTTCTAAAATTCATAACACCACCATGTTCAAGTTATAGCGCAGGTTATCTGCGACATAGTAGGGATTCATATGTACTTTATGTGTGAAAAACTCGGGCGCTGTCAGATCATTAGTTTTTGCATAATTGCAATTTGAATTTTTTAATGCACTTTATTGGAGCAAGCCTGGATCATCATAGGTGGTCCGATTTCAATTTTCCAAAAAGATTTTGAAAGTAGAATTATAGTTCTACAAAAAGTCCATTCTCATTTTGTGTTGAAAAGGTGTGAAATATGTGAGAAATACTTTCAAATATGACCGAAAACGGACGAGAACCTGAGTTGTGGGGGTAGAGTAGTTGCTGAGATAATCGAACGTGAAGACGGACATTTTTTTAATAAAAAATAATTCCCAGATATTGTATATCATCTGTTTCACTAAGAACTATTCCCATAATTTCATATTGAAATTGTAAAGGATGCTTCATACTGTTCAAAGTGATTTTGTGACACTTATCACTGGTCAGTTGTAACATATTTATATCCCACCAACGTGAAAAATTATTTAGGGAAAACTGTAATCATTCGGCATCTCTTGAACTGTGATCATATGAAACAACGTGAGATCATTAGCAAAACAAATCTATTCTGAAGGCTACTACAATCTACATCGTTGATAAATAAATTGAACAATATCGGTCCTATATGCGATCCCAGAGGCATCCTTAAAGTTACTGTAACTGGCATAGAAATGGAGTTTCTATATTAAACACATTGAGATTACTTCGAATCCATTCTGAAACTCGACCATTTATACCAATAGCATTAGGTTTTGCAATTAACTAATTCTGAACTATGGCCAGCAATATATATATATATATATATAATGCTTCATAATAGTGCTGCTAAAACATATGATTTCTTTTATGAATTTTCAAAAATTACACGGATCATATACAATGTTTCCTATTTTTTAGGTATAGGCGAGATGACACTTATCTTTTAATTTTTTACATTGAGCTATCAAACTATTAGCATTTTTCCCCTGTATAAATCAATTTCCTCAGCTCTGAGTTGAACCAGATGGGAAAAAAAGATCTACGAAATGTTTTAACTGGGAGCTGGGTTAATGTTATCATAAAAATTGCAAGTTAACATCACCATTAAAAATATAGACATTTGTACTTGCAAAAATTGTTCATTCCTAAGTAATCACCATTCTTGACGTCATGAGAGAATACAATATAGTTTGACTCAGGCTGTAATTTATTTACAGATCAAATCAAAATTGCCTATCTTAAGGCAATAAAAAATAAACCCCAAAATACATTTCTAGAGTTAGGAATATTATTTACTTGATACAAAGATCGTATCTGCAAGAATTCAATAAAACTAGTGCTGGAGAGTTTTCAGGAAAATTAACATTTACATCAAAATCGTAATTACCCCATTTTGTATGAGAAATATTAAAATCTCCACGATTTTGTGATCAGATTCCCTTTTAAAATTCTGTGAAGTCTATCCAAATAAACATCGAGACATTTTTCATTGCTATTGACAAGCCTAAATAAATCAAATCCTATAAATCCTAATTCTACACCAGAAAAATCTTTAGTAAGTCATGTTTCTACTAAAATTATATGTCATGAAGTGAACACAGGATAGTCTATTTTAATTCCAATAGTTTGGTTCGCATTCCCCCACATTTTGTAAACAAGATTGTTCAAATGCTATTGGTATTCCATTTTTGTATGTATTTAAATTAAAGTATTATACAAAAATCGGTTGAGCTAAACGGGTTTTTTAATTTTACTATAATTCAAATGAATTCAAAGAAAAAATAAATCAAGTGAAAAATCCTTTTTTAAAATTTTGTTCTTTGATAAATAATATCAGCAAAGTTCTCAGATAAAACATCAAATTGATCATAACTGAAAAATATTTGTGATGTGGGCACTCTCATGACTATAGTACTAGAAATAAATATAAACTACAACAACCATTCGCTAAACTATCAGTGTCGCAGATCGATTGGTGTCAGACTCTATAATGCTCTTGACGACAATATCAAATCTGCCCCTAGCTTACATTCCTTCAAAGCTAAGCTGAAAAACCATCTTGTGCTGAAAGCACACTACTCCATTGACGAATTTCTACAGAAATGAAATTTTCTCACCGATTGTTTTAAAAATAGTTGCTTTTAACATGTCTTGTTAAGTATAGTGTGTGTTATTAATTGTAACTTGTGCATAGTTTTCCGTTTACAAATACTATTTTTCTGTGTACAAATACTGCTTTTTGCTTCTGACAGCCTAGTTTTAATGTTATGTAGATTGGTGTCTGTCTTTTTTAAGCTCATCTGACGTGTTACCTAAGTTAGTATGTTACAATGTAGGTTCCTTTGTTGTAATTGAACACTTTTTTAACTAATAAATTGATTGATTGATTGACTAGTTTTTTACATTTTCCGGTGTCACTCCAGGAACGTTAAAGGTATAACAGATTCTAACCACCTTTTTATCGATAAAAATTTCGACAATCGAAAGAAAGGTGACTTTTTCAAGCAATTAAAAAAAACAATTTATAAAAAAACTTTTATTCTCAAATAAAATGTTTTTAACAAAAAATATAAGTTATACAGAAAATAAAACTGAAGTAACTCTTCATTAATGTAATGAAGAAACAATATTGGTAAAGCATCTAAGAAAAAAAAAACTAAGTTCCTATTAAGTCTTTCAGTGATCATGTAGTATCTTCATCTTCATTACTTTGGTTGGTCGCATCAGAAATTGAAATATCTCTTCAATGACTCTCCAATCGAATGATTATTCAGATTTCTTTGGGCATGAATGTCAATTCAGTATGTGTGTAAGCAAATAGTAAACGTAATTGGGAATCCAATCCAACATTTTCCACCCTGATTACACGAGCTTCAGATGCTCTGGGCTCTTTTCTCACAACAGCCATACCAGAAACTCTCATGATACATTCATCATTTTCAGTTGAAGCACCACCAATTCTTGCAAGACGAATGCGACACATAACGTCTATATGGATATATTTCTGGATTGCCATTCCTTTAGCCGTATTTATCTGCAAAAAAATATAAATGTACATTATAGTGTATATTGAAATTATTATTGTTTATGTATAGATTTTGTATATATAAGTATATGTAAATATAGAGAATTCAATAACCCCAACACACAAAGATAAATGAGAAATCATTGATATTTTTGTTTTTTTTTTGGAGCCATTACTTCCTGTCCATTATCCCAAAATTCCCCAAAATCATGGAAATTGTGGAAGAACAATTTGAAGAATGTTCTTCCTACAAATGAGCTTTATTAGGCACGGCACAATTTTATTTCAATTTTTTGCATATATGAAAACCACATCCATATAAGAATCAAGAGGAGGTGGAATAACCGAAAATAGTTTCCAGTATTTTAAACATGTTAACCTGCCATAATGCAAAAACAATAGAGCATATAAAAAATAACCCATTCTTATAAGTTACAAGGCACAATAGTTTGTATTGAATGAAAGGTAAAAAACGATATTGTTCTTTCCTGTTACTTTTATAAGTGTGACAATCAATACTTTCCACTGCATTAATCATATATAATTAAATTAAAATTTCCCCCATTGAAGATACCATATTTCGTGAAAAAAAAGCAGTTGCCCTACAAATGAACAGTAAAGAAATTAGGATATATCTGGAAACAATATCACGGAATTCCAATAAATGCAATGCATTCAATCATTGTTTTGAAAGATTTTTAATTGGAAACATTTTTTCATGCCTCATTAATCTATATACATTTCCAATTCGTTCACTACAGAATTATATTTTTTTACGTTGGTATACTATCTTTGTGTTGTAACGAAGCATTTTTTTAGAGCTCCGTTACTAAGAACGGCTAAAGAATATTCAATCTAACTTTGGTACATCCCTGCCTATTTGGGGTTTCTATTGGTTCCGGTCTGGCAAAATGTTTCATTCCCTGTTAGAAATTAAGGTACATACCCAAAGCTACTGGAATTCACGTCAACATCATGCATAAAACATAACAGAGTTTTTCTCTAGATCTTATAAAAAGGGTGAAAAGCTCTGGTGATAGTTTTTGTAAAAGACTTGAAAGAAATAAAGATCATTTTTTGTATCAGGCACAAAATCATCCTTTAGATTTTCGGTCCAGTTTCGTTCATCGGGCAAAAAACCGCGCCTTTCTTACTGGGCTTTTTTGTCTAGTTTGGTCATACATTCGGGATCTATAAAAGATACGATGAAAACTAGCATCGAGACTTGTTACTTGTTGCTCGTTGCCTGTTGTGCTACAAAGTCCAGTTGAGTAAGAGAAAAGTGAAAAGTGTGAAAAGAGATTTGAGGTCCAGAAGCGTTGGGGTATCCGTAAGTGGAAATTTTGAATAACTTGTATTCGAGCTTGGTTTCTCTGTGTGCTGAAGCACTCAAAGTTTATTATTTCTACATTTATTATTATTCCATTTGATTCAATTCTTTGCCGGGAGTTTAAATATTATTGCTTGTATTATTATTATTTCATTTATTTAATTATCTGTTGTGGCATTTACAGCTTAGTTCTGCAAAAGTATTCTTTCTTTGATTTAATTCGTTACCTGAGAAGTTAAATATATTTTCTGCATTATTATAATTTCCTTAGACTACAGAGTGAATATTGATTTATGTTATTTTTGGGTGGTACAATCGAACTTTTCGTGAAATCGATTGAGTGTTTAATTAGGGTAGTATTGACTTTTTAGTCAATTGTTGGTTGGATTACGGGTAAAATATATGATTTATTTGCCAAGTTGAACAATATAAAGTAGACAATTTTATTTTGTGTCCCCGCGGAAAACAATTCTCACATAAGCTCTGGCAGGTGTTTTTTTTTCTTGTCAAGGAAAATCTTTCATAAATAGTTCTTTTATTTGCCCGTTATTATAATTATTGAGTTATGTTTTAAGTTGTTTGAGTTCGGGGAAAACGCCGAATGCAAACAACTGACGCGAATGTTTACATCACTTCAATCAGTTAATTTACATTCTCTATTGTCTTAAGTTCGGGGAAAACGCCGAATTTAAGCCATTGACGTATAAATCAATTACATAACAATAATTCTTGTTCCCCGCTGTTCCGATTCAGGCACTAACCAAATCGGAACATCGGCCTCGATAAATGCGCTAAATTAAAAGTTTATTTGTCCAGGAAAATATGTGCCGAGCAAAACAAAATTCACGAATTTCACAAGTTATAGTTATATTGAGGAGGAATAATTCATTTAGCAACTTGAGAAGGTGATTTGGGTAAATGAACGTTGTTGATTACATTAAGGGGAAATAAGTTATTTTATAACACGAAAACACGGTGATGCTTTGTCGTCTGTATCCACGCTCAGTTGTTAATATTGTTTAAGCTCAGGGACATCGCCGAGCATAAACAATAGGGAAACAAAGCCATAAATATAAATCTTGTTAACGAGAAAACTCGTAGACCGAAAGGGCTATTTTAAGGAACAGAGAAAAAATATCACAGCCCGGATTATTGCAAACGTGAAGCATAGGTAATATACAAGTGACACATAGTATTCAATTTTTGTGTTAGGGTTAACAAGGGGAAGTCTGGATGTTATAAACCACTTGCTTACGAACTTGAAAAATCACTTTCTGAGTCAGTCAGTTAACTGTGTTCAGGAAGAAATCGTTTTTTCTATCAAGATTAGTTCATTTTATTCCCTTAATTGTCGTGAAATTACTGTTCATTTGGCCAGTTATATATATCGTGAATGTTAATATCATTTTTGTCACTAGTGTGCCAATAGGATTGAGTATATATATGGGTATATATATATATATATATATATATATATATATATATATATATATATATATATATATATATATATATATATATTACCCCTATTTAAAGCTGGCCAGACCGATTTTGTTTAGAGTTGAGCAAAAATACTTGTATTTGAAAATTGTGGTGACAAAACGATTTAAGCATTTGAATAAACCAGTTAATTTAATACATATTATACACTGTGTTTACATTGAAAAAAAGAAACCTTTTCTATTTCATATAAAGTATTGATGTTACGCAGCAGACGTATTTAGTCAAGATGTAAAAAAAAGAAATTTGTAAAGAAAAACAAACTAAGACATTTCTGTGTGTCTGTCTCTTTGGGAGACAGTATCCAAAAATTGTACTTAAAGCCTACAGTATTTTGTAAAGATTCAAAAAGTGTCAACATACCAGACCCCTGGGCGTTCCGTATCTCCATCTGTAGCTACCCTAGTGCGTGGAGAAAACCACTATAAAATCTGGCGCCCGAGATTTGAAATAGAGAAAGAAAAATATTTCCTACCTAAAATCCTGGCGTCATAAATAACGTGCTTTTCTAGGAGTTTGAGGGCTATTAAAACAGACCCTAGTAAAACACGTCACAGTGTTATAAAAGTTAATTCATTTATTCAGTTTTTTAGTAGAAAACAAGAATTTTTCCAATTTTGATTTTATTTTTGAAGTTTCTTTTCTTTCAAATATGTTGAAACATCACAATACTTTCTTGTCAAAATTCATTCAGTTTTTGTTCAAATAATTGCACCTGCAAAAGATATCAAACAATGTATGTACTTAATTCCCCAGTCTGACATTAGGTTCATGTTCACTCTCACATAAAATTAAAAATAATCAATAAGAAACCTTTTTAAAGACAAACTGTTATTCAAATGCACTAAAAAGTAAAAAATAATTGCTTTGGATGTGTGACGTAGGTTATTCTGTGAGTTATAGATTCAAAAGCTTGTCGTGCAAAGTTCTCAGTTCGAATACAAAAGCGACAAGCTTTTGAATCTATAACTCACGGAATAACCTATGTCACACATCCAAAGCAATTATTTTTTACTTTTTAGTGCATATGAATAAAAGCTTGTCTTTAGAAAGGTTTTTTATTAATTTGTTGAAAATATGAACAGGATGTTCATAAAATTTAATTATTTTATTTTGTGCTTTTTAGTACTTAAGTACGCCTTAATCTAGGCATTTCTGTTAAAGCATAGTTATTATGAGGTCTTTTTTTCCTGCAAGTTCTGAGCTATCTTGGAGTCGCCATCTTGAATTAAAAAAATTTGACAAGAAATTCATAATCTTCTACCCCGAAAACCTCCACACACGAATTTTGAAAAGAAACGGACCATAATCACAAAACTTGTTGAATTTCTCAATTTTGACAAAAAAATTCACAATCTCTGTCCCCGAAAATCCCCAACTACCAATTTTGAATCGAATCGTACCATAATCACAAAACTCGTCCGACATCTTGAAGCCGCCATTTTCTTTATTTCTCTAACAAAAATGTTATAATGCATTGTCACCGGAATTATGAACACTTGCCAAATTTCAGCTCAATCGGATGTCTGCAAGTACCCCAAAAATGGATTTTACCTCTACACCTTTACGTGAATGGTTCAGTTTTTACAGGTAAAGTCAACAGATAACGGGTTTGTTGACATAGTTTTATGGATTTGTAACCTACAATCTGAAAATTAATTACTTGATGAAAAATATGTATTTGGATCGTTTTGTGGAAAACCACTGCATGAAATAAAAAATGACCAGCCTCCAAACAACAAATTGATATAATCAATACAAGTACTACAACCAAATATACATCTTGTATATAATTTGTTCATTATATACTTGTTGAAAAGGGAAATATTGAATAGAAAGATTTTTCGGTGAATTGGAAAATCCTTGATAAAAAAATTATTTTTTGTGAATATCTAACAGAAAACAGCTATTTCCCCGACTATAGCCACACTGGACATTGAACTACATCTGATAGATATTTTGAAAGGACCCTAACTCAAAAGAAAAAATCAGAAAGAAAAAATTTTCATTTTTATTAAGATTGTTATCTGATTTTATATTCCAGTCTTAATTAAGAACTCGTATAGGTGAATGAGACAAAGAAAAATGTTTTCCAAGAAAGAGAACTCTCGAGATATCATTTGTAACATTGATGCAAAACTGGCATCACATTCACTAGGTCTTCAATACATTTTTGTCGACGAAAATCTATTTCACGCTCATCAGGAAGACTGGAAGATACTGACTAATTGGATGATGGATAGTGACTAGAGTTTATCTTTGAGTCGCAGATGATACCATCTGATTTTATGAACACCCTCTTCATATTTTCAAACAAATCATTCTATACCTGTATATTTTTTAAATTTTCAGACTGAAATGTTATAAACCAATTTAACCATGTCAAAAACGTTGCTTTACAACAATAACTTGAAATTGCTAGAAAATTAGTCATTCGAGCTAGAAATATTCTTACCTTTTCCATTCGTTCTTCAGATTGAGGATGATCATCCCTGAAAACTTGGGCTTCCCCCAGGATCATATCACCGGCTTTGATCAAAAACTTCATTCCACTGTGAACTGCTCTGGGTTCCAGTCCAAGTCCATCTGGATGATTGTCTGACCAGAGGTAGTTATCTGGTTCAATCAATGAGTCGGGTTGGAATGTAAGCCTTTTAGCGTAACCCATTCCAATGCTGAGAAGTTTCAAAGCACGTCCTCCAAATAGCGGATCTTTTCTATCATTGGGTCTTACTTTGTAGGAGAATCCTGGGATAACTCTGGGGTCGACATAAGTTCCTAGAAAAAATATTAGCAAACATGAATTCAAGAATTATAGAAATGCTCCGTCTGCTTGATGGGAATTTCCTACAATAGTGTGAATAATATAGAAGGAATGTATGTTATTGCAATGAAACTGAGATGAATATTTTCTTTAATCATATAATTGACTGTATAATCAAGTTCTCTGCATAAGCTGTGTTTTGGAAATATTGTCCTTGTCCTTCTGGCTTTTTTTATTTTTTAAACACTATTGAATTCAATGGGTTCTCGTTGAGTAGACAATAATAATCGTTTGAACAAATGAGCATGACTTTCGTTGCAAATTTGATTCCAGTTATTATCATTCAAAAAGTCAGGTAAGTTCTTTAATATTATTTATAATTTTTGGTATGAAATTTTCCTACTGAACATCACATATGCTCAAATTATTCCTGGGTTTTTTTTCTTGGTAAAGAACGAATATTTAGAGAAAGTTATCTCATAATAATTTTCAAAATAATAGCGATTTCGAAAAAAATATCTGAAAATAATTTGAGCACTTATGATATTAACGAAAACAAGTGTGTGACACTCTAGTACAGCTAATCTTAGATCTGACTCATTCATATTCAATATCCAATCGACAAAAAGTTTGATGTAATTGGGAAAAAACTGAAAAGTACCAAGTATTCCTTCCTGTACATTTATGTTTTCCCCCTTCCTCAAGCTGTGGCTATTTTTATGCCTACATTAACAAATATTTCTCACCTACAACAGGATGTTCATAGGATTCCAATCCACTCATGGTGTATTTTGTGGGTACATCGTTGATTTCCTGTCCTCTTACAGTGACTCGCCTATGAATTTTTTGAATTCCTGGCAATAAATAACATCTCTGCTTTTTGATACTAACATTGATGACTTTAACGATTTCAGCTCTTGCTTTTCCTTTGGCTTTCACTGAGACCACTGTACCACTCAGCAGCATTGGCTTACCCACACCAGTTTCATAATACTCAACTTTACCTGTAAATTCAACAGTGGCTCTTTTCTCAATACCATGTTTGGTAAATGAACTAGCAATTTCTGTTTGTGGTCCCTGAAAGAATGAGCATCATAAGGAAATGTACTTGTACTTCAAAATGTTTTCTTTAAAAGACTTACGACGCCCTACTCTGCTTATGATTGGTGGTTTAGGTAAAGGAACCCCTCCAATAGATCCAGGTGAGATGGGTCTGATAAAAATAGTTTTTCGGACATATGCGCAATAGGTCACATTAAAAAAAAGACAGTGATGGGCATATAATGATCTTAACGATAAAGGTTAGTAAACCAGTCATTCACTATGAGGGTATCTATAATTGTTATTTGTTAAACCTCTAGTTTGGTATTACTCGGAATGAATTGTTTCCCTTTTTTATTATGCATTGATGTTTTTTGTGCTCTAATGATGACCAGGAATCGAAGCTGAACTAATGTAAGATAATAATTTTTATTTTGCAATTTAATTGTTGGTTTATTCAATTACTGGAGTTGAATTTAAAAAATTCAGTTAAGTGGGTAGGGTGAGGGTGCCAATGCCAACAGTAGATCAGCCTTTTTTGGACGGCTATAAAATGGTGAATGGGCAGCGATACTAAAATTTGGCATAGACATTGGCTAGTTATCCGAGTTTGTGTATGCATGACTATTTTTTATCAACATAAAGGAGTTCTGAAAGTGTTATAAAAAATGGGAAAGTCGGGTAATGTGGTTCAAAAAAATACAGAGTGCATCCTAATATCAAATATGTTGAAATAATTGGGCAAATTGTAATCAAATCAGTCTTTCATTTCATAAATCTATCTTTTCAGATATCAAATGGAACAATGAACCAAAAAACACTGTTAGTGATTTGCACTTTTGCACAGTCTCAATCAAAAAGATTTAATAGATATAATACGAAGGTATAATTCAAAAGAAATCAATCTACTTCCTAATATAATATCTGGAAGATACAGGCTACTTTTCTTATGATCCACTAATTACTCTTCTAGGGGAGTGCTTGGTTTTCCATGTCATTTTCTGCACAGTAGGCTATTCTGTACGGAAGCCAAATGAGCCACAGTGTATCATGCTGCCATTTTGAATTTAATATCGTAAACAAGAAAAACACCATGGATAAATAAAACTAAAATGTGTAACATCTTAGGTAGACTGAATTCATGCAGATCTATAGCACATAAACATAATCGAAATCATGATTTTTTATTCACGTAAAAAACTTAACCAGCTGGTAGGAGGCTCGGGATAATTCAGATTTACATGGCTTCAGCCTCCACCAACAAGAGGGGCACAGGTTACTTGAGCCACTGATCCAATACAGCCATCAGCACCCTGATCCTACACCATATTTATAACAGTTGCATGTGTCAACTTGTAAAATTAATTTATAAGAACTTCTGTAATAACTGGTTTATTGACAAGCTGAAATGAACACGTTTTAGTAGATAATAACTAAGTTAGCTGATAAACCTGCCCATCACTGAAAATGAATTAAAATAATAGTGAAAACATTAGCTCACCTCTAAAGCAAGCACTTCGATGATTCCTTGGGGTTCTTTGTTTATGCCAAAGAATGTGAATTTATCACCTTCAGAAAGCAGTTCCAATTCAAAAGCATAGCCTTCTGGTCTGTTGTCACTCCAGAAATAATTTTGGTTGTCGTTCATTTATTCTGTCTGCCCAAAAGTGAATCTTCTCCATAGCCTCTCCCAATTGATTGTAGCGTTAGTGCTTTATTGTCAAAAAGGCATTTATTAATAGTAGATGGTTGGCCTACTCCAGGTAATGGTCTAACACAATATTTGAAGCCAGGGACCACTCTTTTGTCAACATAAACACCAACTACTGGAAGTTGATGAGGTTCCAAAGTACAAACAGTGTATTTGGCGGGTAAATCTCCAATTGAGGAGGCATCAAGTTTTAGATGTTTTATTGGAGCAGGTACCTGGACTTCTTTGAAAAGTAAATGTTCCTAAAAATTATACAGCATTAGCAAAACCTTTTTTCAATGTGCCAACAATAATTTCTCAATTCAAGTCATATTTATTATTCAATACAAAAATAACAAAAATAGTGTCTCATATCACTGTGGATCACTATGTTATGAAAATTTGATAATAACTTCTGCGGAAAACTAGCTTATAGATTTTCAATTTATAGATGAAGATCGACCTATTACAAGGCTAATATTTTAAAGCTTTCAACTATTATGACATCTATAGATCATGAGAAAGATTCTAGTACTATAGTCAGATATTCAATATATAATTATAATACCTTCAATAGTATTACCGTGAAAACGTTGATGAAGTAATTGTCTTTTTCATTCACTATCATTTTGTGTTGAGAACTTAGAAGAGACATTAGATAACTAACAAAATTCATTAGGAGCTAGATTAATTAGAGGTATTTTGAATATGGAGTACTTGCCAAAACACTCCAAGTAAATAAAATGTATTTTTGAACCTACTCGAAATACATTAGGTACACGTTTTTCAGGACTTGAATAAACATTACGATCTTGGCAAATATTCAGATTTATATTTATAATTACTGGCAGAGTTGCGTCATATGTTGTTTATGTTTATTTGAGGAAATTACGGAACTTCCAAAAAAATTATTAAGGCTGGGGAACTTTTCATCCATAAAGTTTTTTTTATTGTTATAATATTTTGTGGAAATGTATTATTACTCTTCCCGAAAATACAGAAGCCAAAAACTATAATTAACACAAAAATATGCATCAAATTAAATCTATAATATTTTATTGTGTGTATTGAACAGAACATCAAGAAATGAATAATGAAACCATTACACATGATGATTTTTATGATGATATGTGAAATCTCTTTTTTCTTTTTTATTACATGTTGAATCATTTACTCAATTTTTTCGAAGGATATTCTTTAGATAAGTTTAGGTTCAAGTACTAAATTCCTTTTATATATTTTAATTATTTATTTTTAATTGCCTCACCTCGTACAAACTGTCGCCCAGATAGTTTCTGTGGTTTATATGTGTTCATTGAAATGTTTTAATTTTTAAACTATACCATATTATGTCAATAAACATACATACATACAGACATACATCCAAGTCGAGTTTCCGTGAATCCTTTTCTGGTGGTCGCCCAATTGAAGTTTTCTTTGTCCAAACATATTCATGTAGCAATTTTTATGACTCAGCATTAGCATCGGAAGCAGTATGACAGATATGAATGATGCATTGACTTTTAAATCATTTTAGTATCTCTTCCTAGCGAACAAATTTAGATTTTGGAATGCAGTTGTGAAAATAAGGGTCATGTCTTCTAGATAGGGGGTTGAAATGTTCCTGAAGCTTTTCAAGATATCGACTGGCAGTTAGTTTTGGGTAATATGAATAAACAAAGTTCATAATTTTTGAGTAACAAATTAAAAATGAAAAATTTTTTGTTATAGCCGTACTTGCGTATTTTCCACTTAGTTGTCACACGTTTTCTTATTTCAACTGCAGCAAATGGCAAAACATGAATTCTCCAACTGGTGTGACATATTTGTTGTTGTATTAATTTTTTTATCGACATCACAACCTCATTAAGACATGATAGCAGAGCGTTTGAAAGCTATCTACCGATTTCAAAACTAAATATTAATTGTGATGAAAGTATGCATGTATGTATGTATACCTAGCTTAATTAGGCTCATCAAATGAGTTCAAGCATATATCCATTATTCCTCACTTAATTTTAAGGCAACTTCCGGAAAGCCTCTAGGTGATTCAGTAACGGTTCTGTTCAACATTCAGAAAAAGAAATACTTTATGAAATACAGAGAACTTTATATAAAAAGTTCACCAGCTGTCAGACGTAATATTTATCTGCTTAAAATATACCTGGTAGTCAAAAAGCTCAGCATCGATATCATCACAATTCAAATGTTTAGCGGGTGCTTCACATGTGCTTCTCTGAGCTTCCACCCAAGAGTCCTGAAAAAAAACACATGTTTGGGTACTTCTCCATTCATTATTCAATATATTATTTTAATTCCGTGAAATTACAAGTTACAATTTTGCTCATGCCAATTCCTTTCAATGATCATAAACATATTTTTTTCCCTACAAAACTATTATTTGAAAGTTTTATTTCTGGGAGATTGTTATAAGAGAGGTACAATAAATATGTGTGTCCATTCTATATATTTTTTCACATAATTTTCCTGGAGGAATAATTCGGCGATAAATAGGCTTTTCTGAATGTAAAATTTAAATTTTTGTTGCATGCAAAAAATATATATATATATTTTTAGGTGTTCTACTTTGATTTTAATAAAAAACTCAATCAAAACAAAACTTAATTCACTATCAATTCTTTAGGATGGCTTGATATTTTCTGAGAACACTTACTTGGAGGGGTAGGTTTAACAAATCTTCAGTCTCATTAACCTCCTCGAAGAACGCAGTTGAGGATGAAGCGCCACGGCCGAATTTCCAGGCCCGTTGCATGGCATCAAGTTTTGCTTCTTCTTGGGAGTTTTGTGTATGCATTTTCTGAAAGAAAGAAACATACTATTAAATGTCTAATTATGGAAAAATATGTTGAAATAAACAAAGCTCGACATAAATCATGCCAGTATACATGCGAAATTACCATTTTCTAACTATTGAAGCTATTAAACGGTCATGATTGATTGGTTTCGATTATGGTATTTTTATTTGGATGAATTGATATTTAGTTGTTTATTATTTCAATGTAAAGAACAATGGGCGATGGAAAATATTTCTGAGCATGGTAGTCAATCAACTTTTCTAACTGGAAACCACTATAACCATCATTGGCTCTCACTGGTGTGCATCAAAACATTTTCAGTATAGCTAAACTCATATAGGTATTTCATTCAGAATACCCTCCTCTTAAATATTGAAATATAGTTCATATCAGTGTCTCATGATTTTCGATTACCATATATGTTGAATGATAGAGGTTTGCAATGTAGGTATGATATCCGGAATTTATGGTTAAATAAGAAACATAAATATATTTTTAGAGATGACGCGATTTTACGATAATTTCAATTCAAATATTGAATTGATGAAGCAAGACAGTCGAATGATAATTCAGATGTCATTACTTCCATTATTTTAGTATTTGATACATGAAACATGATCTCAATATGGAACCACCTATAGTTTTGGGAGTCATAACAATATTATTGTCACCAGAACTTTTTTCTTCGTAGAAAATATTTAAGCTTCAAAAATAAAAACTTTCAGATGTAGAAATTATAAACAATTTTTCGTCTGTGTTAGTGTCTTCTAACGGGAAGTGAAATATTTCAGCAAATCAATAAAGATCCACATATAAATTTCAAAACTGACTTTTATGTGGATACACAATAAGCCGGGTACTGACTTGAATGTGTAAGCGTTGAGATGAGGCGCATATGCACATTCAAGTCACAGTACCCGGCTTTAAACCTAAAAAATCTCAATATTTGCTCAACCGCCAGATCAACTGGAATAATTCACTTTGTTGAATTTATTTTATTGGAGATTTTACAGATAATTGGATAAAATACCCATTCTATTCAATCACTTATTGGATTAATCTTAATATAACCTCTTATATAACTTCTACTAGCTTATCTACATTTTCAAAACGAAACATTGCAATTGTAATTTAGTTATCTCCACCTGAAGAAGCTATTGTATAACAAAACATGCAGTTTTATGAACCCAATTCAGTAAAAATCATATAGTGATTCTCATCAAGTATCGTCAATAAAGAAAAAGGTGGATATTTTTTTTAATTCGTGTTATTATAAAACTCCTCAAACCTAATAATTAAGAAATTAACGCTATTCCACGCTATTAAAGTATTTGTATAGGTATCCCAACAACGCATAAAAAAACTTTTATCGGGAATTTGCAAGCACTGTGCTTCCATCTTGATATACTGCATGCATTCATTGAATGTAAGGATTTTGATAGTGTATTCAATGTTTACAGACGATTCAGATAAGAAATTGCGCAGTTTATATTTGAACACATGGATGAATCATGGCCATTTATTTGCACGTGCCTGTATATAAATAAAGTGGCTTCATTAGCATTCCTTATCCAAAGAACTACTTCGATAATTATTTATCTAGTAACCTATTCTCCATATCTGTATGTCTGCAAAACTATTCATAGAAATTTATGGAAATCCGCAGAGATAAAGGGTTTAGGCATGTCAGCTTTTGGTATTTTGAATATTTCCCAATATATGATAATATATGGAAGTATTCCACAATCTCACAATGTTTGGCGTTTTGTGTTTTACCAACGTATTATAGTTTTGAACATTTACTGAGATTACAAGAAAGAATAATCTGGAATAATTTTCAAGACTCATTAGGCAAATCCGTAGGTTATTTTTCCTAAGTCCACGGTGGACCACATTACTTTTGCAGACTTATTGGTTGATATAATACCAGACAATAGGGCATTGTGAGCGGTGAGCGTCGTACATTTTATCATTCTATTGCAAAGGTATCAAATGGATTTCTCAGAAGATCTTTACACACTAGTAGAATCGGCATCGTGTACAGTTGGAGATTGCCTCAGAGCCTGGGAACAAACTAGTTGGACAAACCTGTTCTATTTGGTATGTCCGTAGCATTCGAATCATTGAAAACTTGACTCCTGTCAGAGAATGCATCAGGAGTCAAAATCATGCGGCATTCGATTGTGCGGAAGCGCATGAAAACGCTCTAATGAGGGAAGCTGTAGATTACGATGTAGATGACCCCTCATCTCCTTGGAGTGGTGGTTCTACCCAATTCTCAAATGTCGGGATAGTTTAATCATGCTCTCATGTCAAAATTTTTAGTGATGTGGAGACCACCTATGGAAAGCAACTCAACCCGTGAAAGGCTAAAGTCCAATGATTTGCGTCGGAAGATTTCTGCCTCAAGCCAGACATCGGAAATCATTCAAACAGATCCCGATATAGCAGTAACGTTGATGCCGGCCATACCAAAAACGACATTTTCCGGTTAGTTTGTAATTGATGTACTAACCGTCCTAGTTAGGCTCTCAGTTATTTATTGTCTAAATCTACCACGTGAACATGTAAGTAAAACTTTATAGACGGTCATTACTGTTGATAATGAACTTAGCACAACTAGATTTTACTAAATTCTACCTAATGCGACGTATCGACATGGTGTTTTTTCAAGGATATCTACACATAACATGTCGGTTAGTAAAATAATACACGTTGACGTCACACAACTCGATAGTATTGCGTATAAACAGTGCGATATGGAAACGTACCATATGGCATCAAATCAAGGAGCACATCAAGCGAGGAATTTTTATTTTCGAAGTGTTTTGTTGAAGAAAGTACAAAGGAATATCAGTTTATATGTTGGGCGCCTTTACATGTTTACCGTTGGACATTGCATGTAGAAAGAATTTTGCCAAGGTTTTATGAGAAAGCAAGTATAGTTTTCCCAATATCAATTGCAGGAGCATAAAAAAGTCTTGCGGCGAAATCGTGTGAGCAGCAGTGGCGGAGATAACTAATTTTATTTAGATATTTTGAGATTTTAAAAATACTTCATAAATAATGAAAAATGAAAAAAATTAAAGACAAGCTTTTATTTATACAAATACATTAAGAAAGAAAAATAATTTCTTTCATTGTTTGATGTAGGTTATTATTATATCCTAAAACGTATTTCGATCGGCACACACCAAGACCATAGACGCTACTGGTTTTTAATCTTTCAGAGCTATTAAAACAAAAATATAACGCGTGATTTATGACCTCCCATCGTAGAGACACATCTGCCAGCATTATGTCCGACTTGATTGGTCCAGACGAATCGGTTGTACAACTGACAGCCCTCACTCGAGTCCACGTTGACTATCGGTTCTTTTGATCTACCGTTTGCCGACGAAAAATGTTTACGAGTAGTACAGATTATTTTTCGTTCCGTTTCTTCGCATATACGCTCGTGTTAGCGAAGTGAGTTTTCATTTGCTCCATATAGAAACAGCTTCTGCAATTGATATTGGATGGACTATAAGTTCTTTTGTATGTTCTCTTCAGGGGGGGGAGGTCGTAAGAACCGCCTTAGTTCAGTTATTTAAGTAATTTCGTAAAGACTTTTGAAGGTCCTCAAAATGTAATTTTACCTTGTAATGTTAGACCAGGGAACTTTATCCACGGTATTCTTTTCATTCAAAATCAGAGCACAAATTAAAAATAATTTTCATCATTTGTTTTATTTCTTATTTTTGTTAGACGCACACTATGTTCCAGGTTCCAAGGGACGCGTTCCAGATACTTTGAAGTAAGTAAAGTAACACAGAAAATTATCAGGTGAATCTTCAGAATCTAACCGAAATTAGATATCAAGTTGAATTGGCAGTCACTTGGCCAACATCATTCTCACTTTGATTATAATATAATATCGGTAGAAAGTAATTTCATTCCAATAAATTTTTTGTTGTGAATTAAGGATCTAGCTACAGTACTGTACAGTTGAAATTTTGGCAAGTAGGTTACTTTTGTGGTATAGGGTTAAACACCACAGAGGGTAAAAACACTCCCGCGAACAATAATCTCAATATATCTTCGAGCCGAAGTTCTGTAAATTGCATGGTAACGGGTTATTTGTGGTTTTTATATAAATGTCTAACATATTTTTTTTAAATGTCTAATGTAGAAGTTATTTTACATGACGAACAATATTTCACGACGATAGTCCATTCAAGTTAAAGAAAAGCGACACGACAAGAATGATTGGGACGTGATTATTGCGTGCAGCGCACGTGATTGAAGAAAGTCGCGCCGCCCCAAGTAGCACAGAGTCATAAAATTAACATATGACTTCTTATACCATCTTAAAGACCACGCATTTGTAATGTTTTAGAACCAAAAAGTTAATGTGGATTTTATAAAACCTCTAGGCGTTGCTATGCGATGTCGTATAGTAGATGTTACGAGAGTACAATAAAGAATTCTCGAGATGAAGTTGTACTGTGGTTTGTATGTAAATGAATTGTATGTGTCGTTAAGTAGAATTGAAAAGCAGTTGCTGTGAGGTTATTATGACAATGAACATATGTGGTTCTAATTTAATGAATATATTTTTGAAACGTTTCAACGACTACATATAATACTCATGTAATGTAGTTTTATTGCATGGCATCGCATTCACTAGGTCTTCAATACATTTAATTGAGATTGAAATAGAAAATGAAATTTTTACTTTCATATTTTTGCTTTTGAGTTAGTAGTCCTATCAAAATATCTATCAGATGTAGTTCAATGTCCAGCGTGGCATTAGCCGGGAAAGTAGTTGTTTTCTGTTAGATATTCACAAAAATAATTTCATTTTATAGTAGATTTTTTAATTCACAGAAAAATATTTCTGTTCAATATTCAATTGAGAATGTTTCCGTTATGTTAACTTGGAAAGCCAATACAAAAAAAACGTTGTATGCAACACGTACGCAAATGGCTTTAGCGAACATCATTTTCATATTCCGTTGAACATTCCGATTCGTCCGCTGAAGCCTCTTCTGCTTATTTGTTACATAAACTATCAGTATTTATTGTTCCTAAAATGAGTATTCCAAAAGAAGATTTCGAAGAAAATGTGTGCCATCACTACAAAATTAATCAATCTATAGTTTATTGCGTCTCCTGAAACATTTTTAGAGATTGATTATGAGTTTCCTGAATAACCAAGAGTGCCTTGAAGTGTTGCCAAGTTTCCAGTATCCAAAGTAGGCATTTTGTGGACCGTGTATAAAAAAATTACTACTATGTAACAAGTACGCAAAATGAGGCTTTAGCAGACGAATCAGAATGTTTATTGAGTCTGAATTAGCAATTTTTTGTATTAGCTTTCCAAATGAACGAACGGAAACGCCACACATATTTTCTTGCCATTTTTACATATTTTTATTTTCTATCGACGCTATTTCATAAATATTGTTCATCATATGAATAACTACCATATTAAGTTTTTAATGAAGTCTTGTAGCCATTTTGGAAAAAAAGTTTTTTCTTGAAGTTCTTTCATCATTCATCAAAATGAGTTATGGAATATTTAATGAAATTTTATTACAGATCACATCTAAAGAAATTTTGAAGAAAATATTTGAAGCAGATTTGGAGAGTTTCACAAATTCGTGGAAAAAATTGTTTTTAGGGCGAGTACCTGCGAAGATCGCAGAGACACGTGCACATTCATACATTTTTTAATTTTCATGTTAATATGCTCTATTATTTTTAGACGATAGCAATACGCCCATAATATCGCTGGTAAGTTATTTTCTTAAAATACTTGAAATATTAGTGTTTCTTGATCCTAAAATAAGTGTTCCAAAATGCTATTTTCAAGAAACCGAATGCTGTCACTAAAAAACTCCAATTAATCTAGTTTATTGCGTTTACTGAAACATTTTCGGGAAATGAAGGTTTCTGAATGAACTATTTGAGTCCGCTAAAATTGTAAGTAAATTTCAGTGAAATTTTATTTTCATTTGACCATTTGTTTTTTTCACATCAAATAGAGTTTTTTTTTTCAATTGAAAATTTTTATTTTTCATACAATGGAAAAGTATAAAGCCAATAATTTACCTTGAAGTCAATTTTATTTCTCAGTAAAAGTTATATTACCTTCTCTAAGTTTTTTGGGAAATAGTTCCAAGAGGCAAAAATAACCCTCACAATACCTATTCTCAAATTATTTAAGTATCCATCCATAAGTGATAGAAATAACCACTAACAGGGAGGAGGTAATTATCATGCTAATGAATAATATCATCGCCATATCTCCTAGAGTGGAGTCCTGTAAGTCTTGAAGACATATTTCAAGGATTGGATGAGATATTATCCACTCCTAAGAGGATCGAAAACAACCGAAACATCAATTTAATGTCGAAAATTATAATATGATAAAACTCCAAAACAGATGTCTTTTTATACACGCTTTATTAGCTTCACCTGTATGTATGAATGTAGGTAACGGAATCTTTGAAATTAATTTTCACCCACTTCCAGAAATCCGAATTATTTGAAATTTTGCACACGTATTGAGAACCGATGGATGACAATAATTTCATAGCTATGACCTAGTATTCTTACCAAAATCGCCAGAAAAAATAATTCAAATTACAAAGATGTGAATGGTCACAGCACATTCACCAAGTAGTAAAAATGTCAATCCCAATGTAGATGAATCAATCGAAGAGTTTTTCTCCTGTTTTATAAGTCTTTTGTTGCAATATAGACTAACAAGTCATTAACCAAAAAATGACCTCTCATGTAAAAAAGCGTGGGTTGTTACTTTTCATGATGATATTGAGATAGCTGATATCAAGTACCTCGCGCTTTTTTACATAAGGGGGAATTTTTTGGTCAATGACTTTATTCTTATTATTTTCAAATTTTCAGTCCATATATTGCTACAAAACCGTGTTTTTTTATTTTCTAAACTATAATTTTTTAGGTATTTATCCGTTTGAGTTTGGATTTGTAGTTTCGATAAAGAGTGCCAATCAACTGAAACATTTCTCAAACGGAATTATTTTTTCTTCACAAGCTGTTATTTCAATTTGATTTTTTCATCACTTTAACAACCAATACAACTTCGTCGCGTAATGGATTAATTAAAACGACAAGAGCCTTGTTCAAAATAAGAACTTGTTGAATTATGCAAGGCCCTTCTTAGTGAAAAATTTAAACTGATTTAACTTGTTTTGAAGGTTGAACACTCGAGAATAATACCAAACTATTGTTTGCCCTTGACTGAGGGTGTTTTACTGAAAGCTCACTAGAAGAACACGAAAGAGTGAATATACAAACGGTTGCTTAAATATTTCCAGTATTCATAATATTGGACATGGAATGAATATTCTTCTCTTTCGATGTTTGAAAATTTTCAGCTTTCTCTCGGAAAAAAGTTCTTTCCCTATTATATTGCGATGGATTCATTGTGAGTTAAATCTATTTTCAGATTAACTAATTTCCCAAAATATTTTTCCCGCGCAATAATGAGATATCTGAAAAGTATTTTCATCAATCAATTTTAGGATTTCGTATGTTGAAATAAAAAGTCATTTTTCTCAAAGAGTGTTTTACGTAGAAAGTTCAAATTTGGCATGATGAAGCTTATTCATTTACAGTTAGAGCTTAAAAATGACTATCTGGAAATTTTGTAAAGTAAAGTTTAGTACACGAAAAATAGTTAGTTGAACGGAACATTTGGACTGAGATAAAATATAGTTGGAAAGTTCATTCAAAGTGGGTTCTGAAAAATGACAAAATATATAGGGTGTTTCATTATCATAAACTGCCTTTGTGAAATATCCTGTTTAATTGGAAATATTTTCCAAGTGAAACTATTTCAATATTTATCAATAAAACAAGTCTTATGGTAAATGAATTGCATTCCGCGTGGGGAGATAGTTAGCCCACCCTGTAAGTCCATAATATATTGGTTTTGAAGATACTATAGGTGCCAATGTCACACGGAAAATCAATTTTTTCAAAGCCATATGTACCGAGCTTTACGTATTTTTGTATTAACAGAGTGAGTGAATTATTTTTTCAGATCTAAAATTGGGAATGAACTAATACATGCATCAATTGCCACACCCGCTTAAAGATGATACCCGGTGTATACCTATTTGTAATCAAATATTTCCGGACATACATTCATAGCTATTTTACTTGAATTGATTTGAGGATTGGAATTACCTTGATTGCTTTATATGAATAGAGGACCACCATGTATATTATCTATGCTAATCAACCTGAACCTACTATCAAGAATATAACTTCGAGAAAGCTTAGAAACAGGAAGTGGAATAGTGATACTACTGTTCTACATTTACGATTCATTCAGCCTTCTTTATTTATTCACTGCTCTCACATCAAAGCTAGTGTAAGCCATTTTGGTCCCTGCCCAACCCTTGGTTTGTGTGCACACCATAAAGCTCAGGAATACAGTCAAATCGATATTTCTATACCCGACAGTGTCAGTCACCAGCTGGGTGGTTATTTTTAACTTGAGCTTCGATTACCCAGGTTACTTGAGATCAACAGCTTTTATTTATAGGACTAAAAATTAAAAAGTAAAATAAAAAATATTTCAAAGAAAAAAATATTTTCAATAACTGATTGAAGAATATTAGTAACATCTAATCGAATTGTTTTTTATTAAAAATTATTTAATTTTGTCAAAATAATTTGAATGACTCACCAGTCACTAGAAGATCACAACTGAAATCAACGTTAGTATAATTATTTAAAATTAGCTGTAAATAGATTACAGAAATATATGTCAAAGCGCTTCGATATAGGCGCGTCTACACTCTGTGAAATGCCAGACACTATTGTCGTTTGGAAGTTGGAAGAAACGAGAAACCGATTCTACTACGGGGTCAGAGCAGAGCCACCGGTTTTAAACGATCTTGAACGTGTTAATGCAGCACGTCCCTATTGGCTTCCTAAGTAAAGTCACGCTGTCGGCATGTGGTAGTTTGTTTGTAAATACTTTAATTTCACTGAGAAAATTCTTGGTTATCAACTTTGATTGACATAGTAAAATTTGATTAATCATGCTCTGAAATAATGAAAAAAATTAACGAACAACTAGGCTTTCGATTTAAATACGACGATATCATCGTGACTACCCAACTTTAGATATTCATCCATAAAATATGCGAGGCTGATTTCCTTATCTCAACTAAATACAATGAATAATCAAAAATACTTATTAGTTATATATTTGAGTTCTATATTTTTTCCAGAGTTTTCTCGAGAACTACAGGTTGTAGTAAAATTGAGGTGATTTTTATTCTTCGCCTTACTTATCTTAATCTCATGTTTTTTATTCATTTGTTTGAGATTTTTATTATATTTGTTGGAGTTTTGAATATTATTCGCACTGTATATGTTCCTACTTTATTTAACTGCATGAGAATAGTTGACTGTAAATTTGTTGTTGTTGGTGTTTTAAGAAATAAATATATTGACAATTTTTTTAAAAGAAAAAATATAATTTCATTTTCGTTCTTCGAGATATTTCCATAAAATAAGCATTCTTCCAGGTAAAGTCAAATCATATGGTCCTTTATCGCCTTTAGAGAACAGCACTTTGGTACAAACAGTAATGTCAAGAATACGGAAGAGTGAAAGACTTGCCAAAAAAGCTATGCAAGCCTCAGGAGACACGAGAAGATCTGATCATAACCAAGAGGAAGTTTCTTCTAAGAGATCGATGGTAGCCAATAATTTAGAAGACAAGACATCTGCCAGAGAATCTTTGAATGTCGACAACAAGAAGAATAACTCAGAACATGGTCAAAAAATTATTTGTCATCAAGAAAACGAAAAGAAATCGAGTGGGCGTAGAAATAACGACGAAAGAACTGCAACAAGAAGTTTTGAAGAGACAACAAGAAATTTTAGATCTTCAACTCGCGATGAGATTAGCACAGATGGAAACGGAATCATCCGACACGGATCAGGATGAAACTGGGTCACATCGGTACAAAGAGTCAGTGGTAAGTGACGGTCCAGATGTCCAAAAATGGATGACGGGAGAACTCCCATGGGCAAGGCAAACCGACGTTGAAGGTATAGACAAATCTACAATACCCAAGGTATTTGATCATAAATTAAGTAGTGTTAGTAACTTTCATTCTAAAAGTTTCGAAAAACATTCCATACCAAATGGAAACGTTCGTTCTCGACATATCATGATATTAGAAACTAGACAGGAGTTCCGAAAGATTTGCCCATTTTCAGAGGAGATCCCACAGAATGGCCAAATTTCAGCAGCAAAATTCAACAGCCATTTGCGGTTATACAAACGAGGAGAATCAATGTCAACTTCAAAAATGTAAGGTGAAAGGTAACGCAGGAAAGGTAACGCAAGAAAGGTAACGCAATCCTTATTGATATCACCACAGAACATTGACAAAGTTATCAGCCTTTTAGAAAGTCGTTTCGGTCGTCCGGAATATATTATATCACTCTTATTAGACAGGGTGAGAAAATTTTTCATTATCAAAGAAGACAAGCTGGAAATGTTGGTTGAATTTTCAGATGAAGTGAAAAATCTTGTCCCTACCATTGAAGCATTGGAAGAAGATCATCCCATACTTCTACAAGAGCTATTGAATAAATTGCCAACTGGGTCGAATATATTTCTGATAAGAAAATTAAGCATAAATTGGTCGAGTTCTCTTCATAGTTGGATAAAAATGCAAATGCTGCCAGTCATCGAATTCCTGATGAAAATTTTTCGAAAAATAAATCGAAAAATGAATATATTACTCTTACGACTAAAAGTTATAGTAAAACTTGCATATGTTGTAAAAATAAAATTCACCACTTGAGTATTTGTCCAAAATTAAAATTCTCTCGATAGATGACAGATGGAAATTTGTGACATCGAACAGAATATGTGTTTCTTGTCTTTTTCCATTCCACACTATAAAGGAGTGTAGAAAAAAGAAAACATGTTCGATTGATGATTGTCAAAAACTCCACAATAAAATGTTACATCATGTCATTGATCAAGAAACGGTTATTCCAAGGAATGATTATGTTGAAACTAATTGCCACATATTAACAGACAGAAAAGTTCTACTCAAGATTTTGCCGGTGGTAATTTCTAAAGGTAAACAATTAGTTGAAACATTTGCCCCTCTTGATGATGCCCCTACCGTAAGTTTGATTGATGAAGACTTGGCCAATGACTTGAAATTAACTGGACCACGACAATCTCTCCATTTACAATGGACAAATAATCAATTCGAAGAACAAAACGATTCTAGAGTTGTTAGTTTCAAAATTTCATCAAAATCGGGTACAAATTCGAATTTCTTTTTACGCCATGTCAGAACTTTCAAAGGTCTTTCTCTACCCAGCCAAACCATCAATATTCAGGAAATCAATGAACATTATCCATACATTGATAACCACTTCACATCAAATTATTGATTGGACAGGACAACTGGCAACTGCTCGTGAGTAAAAAAAATATTTCTGGGCCGTGACATGGTCCTGCTGCCAGCAAAACAGCTCTCGGTTGGGTCATCCAAGTGAATAATGGAATTGTACAAGGACGGTTTGTTTGTTTCACTGATCATAAGGTGAGGGACGACCTCGACATTTTACATGACCTTGTAAAAGAACACTGGAAAATCAAAACATGCAATGAATTGGATAAGTCAATGTCTAAGGAAGATCGTCGTGATGAACGGATTCTTGATACTACAATGAAGAGGATGGGAGAAAGGTATGAAACAGAGCTTCTTTGGAGATTTGATGATGTGTTTCTTCCCGAATGTAAGAAAAATGCCATGAGGAGACTGCTAGCCACCGAAAGAAGAATGGACAAAGACAAATCGTTTGCTGAAAATTATGTGAGGAAAATACAGGACATGGAAGAAAAATGTTATATTTCGAAAATTTCTCCAGAATATATCCATATTCCTTCCACGAAGATTTGGTACCTCCGTCACTTTGGAGTTACCAATCCGAATAAACCCGCAAAATTGAGAGTAGTTTTCGATGCATCAGCAAAATCTCATCAGGTAAGCCTGAATGATTGTTTATTGACAGGACCTGACTTATATAACTCGTTGCAAACAATTCTTCTCAGTTTCCGGACGAAAAATTTGCCTTCACAGCTGATATCAAAGAAATGTTTTTACAGGTGAAGGTGAGAAAGGAAGATCGAATGTCCCAAAGACTATACAGGGGTATGGAAAGGAAAATGGAACCAGATATCTACGAAATCAATGTAGTTTTCTTCGGATCGACTTGTGGTCCATGCCTGGCACAGAAAGCTAAAAACAGAAATGCCCGATTCTTCAGCCATCAGTATCCAGATGCTACTAAAACAATAATCAATTCTCACTACATGGATGATTACTTGGGTGGAGCGGATAATGAAGAAGAGGCAACATCATTGATACGTGAAATATGTTTTGTACATAATAAAGGAGGTTTTATGATTTGTAATTGGGTTGCTGATGATTCACGTTAACTGAGACATTTGGATGGAAATATTTTGGCAGATTGTCAAAACAAAAAAATCGACAATCATTCTGAATTATCATCTGAACGAATACTCGGTGTATGGTGGGATCCTAAAGAAGACACATTCACTTTTAAAACCAACTTCCATAAAGTAGAAAAGGATATATTAGAAAATAAAAGACAACCGACAAAAGGAGACGTTTTAAAAGTAGTGATGTCAGTTTTTGATCCACTCGGATTCCTTGCAAATTTCATAATTCAGGGAAAAATACTACTTCAAGATATATGGCGAAGTAGAATAGACTGGGATGATGAAATTCCCGAAACCCTGTATATGAAATGGACAAAATGGATTGATGATCTGAAAAATATTATTCAATTCAAACTTCCCCGACAATACTGTCCGATGGATAGACATTCGAGTAACCTTCAGCTACATATTTTCACTGATGCATCCGAAAACGCATACGCCAGTATAGCGTATTTACGATGGCAACAGAATAAAAATGTCAAAGTAAGCTTTTTAAATGCGAAAACTCGTGTATCACCCCTGAAACCCTTATCAATACCACGCCTAGAACTACAGGCAGCTTTGATAGGAGCACGACTAGGCGCGAGCCTAAAAAATATCTCTAATACGTTCTATTGGACCGATTCCAAAACCGTCCTGTCTTGGATTCGTTCTGAAGCAAGGCGATTCAAGATGTTTGTGGTACGACGTCTTGGTGAAATCCAAAAACTCACCTACGTTCTTGAATGGAGATATGTGAAATCCAGAGATAGTGTCGCTGATGGAGCAACAAAAAGCTATGGTCAGACTGACTTTTCGAACTCTAGTAGATAGATTAATGGTCCCGAATTTTTGTGGCAATCGTCCGATCAATGGCCTCAAGAGGAAACTTCTACAATTGTCGATGAAGAAGAACTCGACATTCGTGAAAAGTTCGTTTGTGTTCAAATTGAAACAGAAGCCGATATACCAAATCTGAAATACTTCAACAAATGGCAGAAGTTATTACGGTCGACAGCATGGATTTTCAGATTCATTGAAAATCGTAGAAAAAACAGAAGAAGTGGTGAACTTCATCCTTCGGAACTGGAAAAATCTGATATTTTTTTACTGAAGAAGGTACAATTGGAATCGTATCCTGAAGAAATTTGCACTTTGAAATCAAAAAGAGAACTGAAATCTTCAAATAAATTGTACGCTCTTGATTGTTTTTACGACAGATGGATTATTGAAACATGGAGGAAGGATAAACAATGCACCTCTATGTGATTATATAAAAAAACCTATCATATTGAACCCAAAACATGAAATAACCAGACTTATAATCAAATATCATCATGAACTTGTCAACCACCATGGCCAAGAAATTGTTGTTAACAATCTTCGACAGAAGTATTGTATTATCAGAATTCGACAAGCAGTTAGAAGTTGTTGGGCGAATTGTCAAGTTTGCAAAAATAGAAGGAGTTCTCCAGTTGTTCCAATTATGGGTCAATTGCCAGTTTGTAGATTTGAGCCAACTATCAGACCGTTCATCAAAACTGGTGTAGATTATTTTGGGCCCATTGAAGTGACCGTTGAAAGATCTCACGAAAAGAGGTATGGAGTTTTATTCACCTGTATGGTAACCCGATCAGTTCACCTAGAAATAGCACACGACCTGAGCACTGATGGGTTCATTAATGTATTTAGACAATTTGGTTGCCGAAGAGGATTTCCAGGGGAAATGTACAGCGACAATGGACTTAATTTCAAAGGTGCTGAGAAGGAATTGGCTGGAAATCTTGGGAGATTAAATCAAGAAGAAATCAAAGCATTCTGTACATTGAAAAAAACTTAATGGGCATTTGATCCCCCTTTAGCTCCACACATGGGTGGTGCGTGGTAAAGATTGCTCCAATCCATAAAGAAAAACCTCAAGAAGGTTTTGATAGAAAAATATCCTCAAGAATATGTTCTTCGAACAACTTTCGCCGAGATAGAGAATATTATCAACTCAAAACCACTGACTCACGTGTCGATTGATCCTGAGGCAATAACTCCGAATCATTTCCTGATAGGACCGTCATATGCCGCATTACCATGTGCTAAAATAGAAGAGAAAAATTCTAATCTGTTGACGAAATGGAAGGCAGCCCAGAAAATTTCCGATTTATTTTGGCAACGATGGTCCTGTGAATATTTACTCCCACTCACAAAACGGACCAAGTGGCACAAAGAACAGAAATCCATCAAATTGGGGAATGTTGTACTAATTTTTTATCCAAATACAACCAGGAATTGTTGGCCTAAAGGCATAGTGGTAAATTTATATCCTGCGAAAGATGGAAAGATCTGTATAGTCGACGTGATGACCGCGAAAAAGACCGTTTTTCGAAGGCCAGTTTCCAGGCTTTGCATCCTACCTGTTCAGAAGGATAGCGAAGAAAAAAGTAATTGTTAATAGGAGCAATTACTGGGTGGGAGAAATGTTGGAGTTTTAAATATTATTCGCACTGTATATGTTCCTACTTTATTTAACTGCATGAGAATAGTTGACTATGAATTTGTTGTTGTTGTTTTGAGAAATACATATATTGACAATTTTTTGACAAGAAAAAATTTAATTTCATTTTTGTTTTTCGAGACCAGATATTTCCATTTCCATATTTCCAGGTAAAGTCAAATCAATATCTTTTATTTAATTTCTATATATAACTCATCTAGTATTTTTTCCCCTCATACGTATTGCAAGGGGCAATCCAACAAATTGAGAACAACACCAAAAATAAAAACAGTCTTTAGTGACAAATATAAATCCATTTAATCCTAGTCCCATCAACAAATTGAAAAGAATCGGCAACAAATTCAATTTACGAACAGTGTTCAAAACTCACAAATATCTCAAGATCAGAATCAACCCGGACGAAACCAAATAAACGAAGAACAAAATTACAATGTGTTTGTGGTAATCTTTTCATGAGAGAAACGTCGAGACCTTTCCCAGGTAGCATTTTCTTTTTCGACCTTACAAAAGCATTCGATTCTATGAGTATACCTATAATAATAAACAAATTATATTTCCTAGGATTTTGGGAAACGATACTTTCATGGCAAGATTCATCTTTAAAAAACAGGAAATTGTATGTCGAACTAGAAAATGAAAAATCAAATATGTATAATATGGACATTGGGGTCCCACATGATTCTATATTAGGCCACTCCTATTCCTTCTATTCATAAATGATTTCGATACTTGAGTACGGAGCATAATTTCCTTTATGCAGACGATACAACATTAGCAAGGATGCTGAGACCCATGATAAACTCCAAATGAAATTGAATATTCTGTCTCATGAATTCAGTGAGTGGTGAAGAGTAGATGACACAACCATACTTTGGAATAATAAAAACACTTGTGAGTTACATATTATCTTTTAACTTAACAAAAACTAATGTAATATCATTTAGATGCTCACTCAATGAACTTTTCCTTGAAGACAGATAATTGGAAACAAAAAATAACACTAAATTTCCAGGATTATTCATTGACCAGAATTTAAAATTTGAGGATCATGTTAAGCAACTCACTGGCAAAATCTCTTCTGGTTGTTATGCGGTTAGAGGGATTTTTAAAGAATTGGGGTTCAACACTGCAAAAATGGCTTACTATGCACTCACAGATTCTCACTTACCCTACGGAATACCGTTTTGGGGAGCATGCAGCCCAACCTTATTTAAAAGTATATTTATTTTACAGAAAAGGGCAATAAGGTATATAGGGAACCTTAATCCAAGGGATTCCTGTAGAACCTTCTTCAAAAACCATAAAATTCTAACGGTAACTGCATTATTCATACTGGAATCCGTGTGTCTAATAAATAAACATATATTAAACTTTACTGCTTCTTCTTCCCACTATAACACCTGGAACAGCAGACACACTCTGAAACTCACAGTGTCAACTAAAAACATCACCAGAGACTCCATATTTTTCAATGGTGGGAAAATGTACAATCATTTACCTCTGTTCATTAGATTGCCAATATAAATGACTGCCAATTCCGGAAGTTAGTCAAACAATTTCTATCTGCTAGACCTTTTTATACTTTGCAGGAATATTTTAACTCACTCAAATTTTTTATATTTATTAATCAAGGTGCATTTAAATTGTTACCTTCTATGTTTACTCTTTTATAAATTTGACTATTATACACTTTTATATATACATATATTCTTATACTCTATTTACTTTTATATCGTTCATATTAACATTGTTTGTATGTTTATACCCTTGCACAGTTTTTATTTTTGATTATCTTTTGTCATGTATTGCATTTTTTACTCTATATGTATTCACCAACTAAGCTTTGTCAACAAGATTCTGTCTTAGGATAATAAAGCATATTTATTATTATTATTATCATAAGAGGAATTTTCTAATAGTAAACACCGGAAAACATTATGCATGCAATTTCATTCAAGACACACACCTATGAATCAGCTCCAAGTAAGAATAAAAAACGATATTATCAAGATAGCTGATTGTAGCAAATTTTCGGGATCATACCTGGATTCCATTATAAGTTGGGAAACAAACATAAATTTGATATAGAAAAAAAATTAACAATGGTTATTATGCAATCCTACAGTTAAAAAACACTCTTAGAAATTCAAAGCTCCTGAATGTCTTACAATATCATACTATGGGGCGATTCACACTATGCCTGAAGGATTTTCGTCTCTGGACGTTCCTGGTTCTTAGATAGCCACTTTCCAACCACGTTGTCACATGGCAAAAACGTGGACATATAGTAGCCGACACTCGACGCGTTAAACTCAATCGACTTCGCTTGTGTAATTGATAATAAAGGTCCTCATTCTTCTATTTTGCCTGATTGATTTCTAACACTCGATTATAAGTATACATAACATACAAACACGTAAGTATATTGAATTAGGATACTTCTGATCGGGTTAAATTAAAACAATTGAAAGTTTACTGTGAACTATGGGTTGTAGCTCGATTGTGAGCGCGCTATATCTGAATATTCTTTATTTGAAGAAAACATAATTTTGCAAATAACGCGGTTCTGAAATTATGTACTTAAATCCATCAAACATATTTTATGTAATAAGTTACCACGTTTGATGCAGTACTGACGACAAATATTTTTTTATTGAATGGTTCGTTCATTTCTCTAACAATAGTGTCCAAGCATATTGATGTTAATATTCGGCTTCTAGAGAATATAGCATTGAAGTAGTTTGCACCCCAAATGGTGTTTAAAGTGGCCGAAACTGAAAATACCCCACTCTGAAGTTACTTTCATCATAAAGTGGCCAGTGGAACTAACTTATTGACCCTTCCATCACTAGAAAGTGGCGCCTACGTCGCAGGCGTCATGACTCACCACTTCAAAGTTATAGCCTACAAATTTGCAATAGGTCTCATGCAATCGAAAGTGGCGAACACGTCGCGGCTATTATAACCTGCCACTTCAAAGTTATAACCTTAAAATTGCAGGTACATGTCCATTAATAATAATAAAAAGGACATGTAGCAAGTAGGTCACTGATGAGTAACGGTTACTGGATGGCGAATTTTGAAGGAACTCGTTACTTTGTAGTGAATTTAATTGAAAGCAAACTTTGGCAATCACCTATGAACTTAGCAAGAACGTGGCAAACATCACCACATATCACATTCGAATGCCTGGCACATTGAAGGTTTGATGGAAGTTTTTTGTTACTAAAACGTCACCGAAACTATCATAGTGAAAGTGATTGAGACCGCGTGCAACGGTTATTTCCCAAGCTTGAAAACCTTTAAGGTGTTTCTGCTTAGTTGTCATTATGTTCCAGACACCTTTATTGACACTAACAAGTTATAAAACTATGGAGTGGCTACCAGAGATGATAATTACGTGACTAGAACCATGCAACTATAAAGTTATTCTTACTATACAGTGGTAGATTTAGTGGTGATTACGTAATAACCACCGAGTCGAAGTTGCAGTATAAGTTTCCGTCACTATAGTGCTACTTGGGTTTAGAATTAGAAAATCTGAACACAATAATATAAAATTGAAAGATCGAAATTGTCGAACATACCTATATTAATAAACACTGTGGCACTATGGCGGATTGGGACATGTGGAAAGAAGATACTCAAAAGAAGCTTCCTGTATTTTGTTAAACGGATATTTTAATATAGCCTCATCTTACTATAGATCCATGTCCCTGTTGAAAAAAGAGGTGGAACTAGGTACATTTCGTGCCAAATAGATAATTTGGAATTGACCATCATATGTCAGATTTTGACAAGTAACTATAAAAAAAGGCCACCATATTCAATAGCAAATTGAAATTGAAATTATTCGATGATTGCATTTGAGCAAGGTAACAGAATAGATTCCTGAAACGCAATTATTTTTGTTGTGCATTATTTTGGGAAAATTATTTTCAAACGGTACGTTCATAACAAATTGGAAATTATCACAGTATACCTTTGAATCCAGAATACCAAAACCCAGTAACGTATTGGGACAACTTTTCTAATTTTCCCTTCTTGGCCAGATTACTGACTTTTTTCACATCACAGGGGAGATGAAACTCAAATGATACTCCTTTAAAAAATTTGAAATAATTCTACATTTTCAACAAAAAAATTATTTGAAGTACAGTTGTGTGCATAAAAAAGTCGCACAAGGTTTGTATGGTGTAAACCTGCCTATGATGTTCCAGATTTCATAAAAAAGTAGTACACGTACACATTTGACACATTTTGACACTACTTGTCAAAGTCGATAAAAAGTTTAATTAGGATTGACAAGCCTAACTCACAATAGCTTATAACTGCTGTACGACTTTTTTATGCACACAACTGTACATCCAATTTTGAGATAAGAACGGACGAACACACACTTTGCCAGATTTTGTTGCTTGGATTCCATAAGTTATAATAGTCTCTCATCAGATTCCTAAATGATATAATATAAATAGTACTCAAAATCTCTAGTAAACATTTTTGAACGACTTCAATACTCTCATGATGTCATCGAAGTGAATACGCTCAATTATCCCTTGGAAAATAATCATTCCGTTCGAGATATTTACTAGATAATCAAATAAGAAGTAACTCCATATTAAATTTAAGAAACAAGGAAGAATTGGCATTGTAACCATACCCACCCCGGTCTTATATGATTGGTAAATTTTCTGGTTGACTTTCAATTTTGTTTCCAACCTTTTTTTTCTACCCTTTTTTCTACTTTTTTTGTTGTTGTGATCGTCTAAACAGTCAGCGCCACTTTTCAGGTAGCAGGATCTGCAATCCATCTGCTCTCAGAAGATAGCCTAGTATAGCATTTTTTTTTGTCGGCACACAGCCTTATATAGAGAGACCCTTGAAAGGATAGACCCTCAATTTTCCCACGTTGTGTATATATTTTTTTGTGTGCTTTAGGATACAAAGTTCTGTTCAGCTGAAGAGAAATGAAAGACAAACTCAATAAATACATATATTAAAGCCAAGAGTTACATCTCCACTTGTTTGAAAACAATTCAACGATTAAAGACATTACATTGTTCACAAGATAATATTGAAAGTTATAAGAGTTCAGTTTATTAGGAAATCGTCTCTGGTTTCGAATCTAATTTGATACCACTATGTAAAGTTTTCCTGAAGTGATGAAACTTGGACTAAATAAACAAGTGACAGGAATATATCTATTTGTAAAATTGTTTAATACCCAAAATACCTTACCGGTATATTTCGCGGGTATATTCATAGATCTATCATCGCCAATTGAGAGAATGAAGACTATAGTACATTTCCAGCACCCAACCAAGGAGTTGCTAGACTCAATTGACCTATGACCGGTCGGAGATTGTTTTGTGTGCACCCATACTAGACAACCCGTTACCATCCTCGGCCACTCTTTACAGTACGTTCTATTTTTATATATAGAGTTTTTATATATGCGTAAAGCCGGGATCCATGCTGAACAGAGAGTAACATTGTAGCACTACAAACATACTCATTCCAATATTTCTCAATTCAGCTATTAAATTGTCGCGCTGAGCCATGGTCAAGTACTAAAATCAGGTCTAGACCCATATAATTTGAGGATTTAATGTGATACTGATAGGCTTCAACTAATATGACCTAGATATATTCCACAAATTAAGTATTCTAGATTCAAACCAGGAAAACTTATCAAATTTCAATTTCCCTATCTTTACAATATTCTTTGAAGTCCAGGAGGATAGGCTGTTATTTATTAAGGTGTTCAAAATGCAAATTCGTGAGAGTGTTTAAAAATTCATTAGTCTGATATCTTGCCCAAAATTCCTATAGAATTTACTCCCGACAACGTATGTAAATAGTCACTAATATATTTACCTCGCCACACATCAAGGAGTTTGCAGGGGCCTCGTCCGCTGATGGCCAGGAATGCTTTTAGGTGCACCCATACCCACAAACCCGTTACTTTCCACGGTCACTCTTTAAGTTTAAAGTTTTTTGGCAAGTGTAAAACCAGGATTTATTCATTTATGGCAAGAAGCAACAATGAGACAATGATAAATACATTCAGTTCCACTATTTCACAGTTGTGCTAAAATTCTCTATTTTACTCGATGTTATGAGTAAGACAAAAACTAATCGTGGCCGAAAATGCTGACTCTATAATTTAACTGAGTTGACTGGTCAGTGATAACGAATTGATAATATCAAATAAAGGAAATTAGTTGAAAATTCTGAATGGCAATGAAAATTGAATTCAGTTATCATTTATATTCGTTACGGACCTGGACTTCCCGAAGGTAATTGTGTAAATTCCATTTTGGATATGTCCTCTTCTTCCCAGTACCAAGGAGTTAGTCCCTCCTCTGGAGATGGTTTCGGTTCAGGTGCTGGAATTCGACTGCCTTACGACTGATTCTGGGCTTGCTCATATAGGAAAAGGTCGTATCTAGGGAGATGGAATTTGTTTGCCAAACTTTCAAAATCCTCGACTGAAACTTGCCAATATTCGAATTTCCCGAGTGGATTTCCCATCTGAAACTTGTATAAAAGTGATCTAAGATGTTTGTGGTGTAATTTGTACCAGGTTTCCCTTCGGCATAAATACCGCATATAGCCCAATTTTGACTCTAAACCTGGTTGTTGACGTCTTGTTTATGTGTAACGCTTCATGACACTTTTTCCTTTGAAACTCTATTTTCAACTCTCAAGCTTGGTAAGGTGGGTAAAAAGTATGTCAGCTTGACGGGAAAAGTGTATTCTTCCAATGGATATATTGGACTAGTAGGGAAACATTGTAGGGAGAGGACAGGGTAGCCTGAAAGTTGAGGTGTCAACCCTACCTGTTCATAATATTTCCTAGATTTGGTTTTTCTAACTCTAAAATCACTATCATTCTGCTCAGCTTGATTATTGAAGTGTATTCTACGATTTAGAAAGTCATTTCAGCAGAGAACTATTATTGGGACAATGCAGGGTATCGTTGAAGTTGAGTTGAGTACCCTCATCTCTATAATGTTCCCATATTTGTCCTTTCATAAAAAGAACTCTCCCCCTACCCCTCCAAGATCTAAGAATTTATGTAATCTAACAAGACACCGTCTCAGCACCAAGTCTAAAAAACTTTCTAAGTGCCACTCAAACTATTTTCTAAAAATTGTCGCTGAAATAATGTATCAAATACAAAACACAAAAATATATAGATGGATTTAACGGAAATCTGGAACAGGGAGTTAAACTATTTTTTAATCGCTAACTTTTCGGAATTATTTTATGCTTTCTCAAAGCTGAAATGACAATATTCATGTATAGTAGATGAAAACAGAGAACATATCTACGACCCAGCTTTAAAACTATGTTTTTCCTGCACATGAATTCAACTTCAGAAAACTGTTGAGTAATGATAATCTATACAAACTCCTGTCGATAATAAACACATTGGCACAAGTTAGACTTTGAAGACGTTGCAAATATAAACAAATACCGACACGTTAAAATGAAGCGGAACACAACAGTGTATGGTCAATGAACAACTAATCATCTCACCTGAAATATTCGAGCACTACACAGATATAGAAAAAAACAAATCTTTTATCTATTATTATTCAGAAATATGTTTTTTAAACCTTTCTAGAATATGCGTGTATATTTTTGTCAGGTGTCGTGTATTCCTTTTTTTGATTTACGCAATTATCATGGAGACTTGAATCATTTCTCCTTTGAATAAGTCATCTCTTCTTCCAAAATTTGCAGCGAGTGCTGGTTTTTCTTTATTATTTCTATTCTTTCCATAGCAGTCCTATTTGTGTTGATATATTCTAGTTTCTAGATATTGTTTAGTTTATCCTATATAACATTTCACACATTCAGGGTATTACTATATATTAAACATTTGTTTGGCTAGTATTTTATCTTTTAACTGCGTGAATAATGTTCCTGTAGTTTTCAAATTATAAATGGCAAACATGCGAGAATTAGTAGATACACATTTTTTAATTTTATATACCTAATATGGAAATTTAAAATAGTAATACATTTATTTGGGAAACATTCTCTGCCTGGCAGTACTTCTGTTTCTTCGACTGTAAATTGGACCAATATTCTGCTCAGGATGGAATGAATACTCTTTATAATATCTGTTCCATATCTAATCATAACGGAAGCATTTCCAATGGACACTATACGGCATATTGCAAACACCCTTATTCAAATTGTTGGCACCTCTTCAATGACTCCAGTGTATTTTCCAAGATTGATTCTCTCATGTCCTTTTTTATGAGAAAGTTGATGATCTGAATTCTGATGGTGTTGTGGGTTTTTTCCGGATTTTCCTCCAACTGAAACAGCAAATGCGCCATCACTTCGAGTCCCGGACTTCAATCAAGATTTTAATCTTAAGATTATTTTATATTTAAAACTTCGCTTTTGTATTTTTAAATTAATTTTTATATCTATGTATTATTACCAATTCAATAATTATTTGAAATTTTATATATATATATATATATATATATATATATAAATAATGGAGCACTATCCTACTTATCATTATATGATGAAAGACAAACAATAATACTGAAATCTAAACAATTTGAGTATTTCGTACAACTTCTTGATTAAGAAAGCTCGAAAATCTTACCAAACCTAACACATTTTTTATCACATCAAAGAACACGTTTGTAACTTCGATTTCTATACCTACCTTTGGGTGGGTCTGATACCTGCGATCGATCTACCTGTCTTTTGTGTTGTACACACCCTGTCACAAATTCTCTACAGTTTGGATTTTTGTGTTCGGGTTATACTATAGAATGAATATCTTGTTAAAAACCGACTATTGGAGCGACTTCTTTTTTTCGCTGAAGGTATTGTATCTTAAAAAGACATACAAAAAGCTCCGCGTTGTTACATATTATTTATGACAATAAACACGTAACTTCAACGATTAGTTTTATTTTTCAGTGGTCATCTTTCGCATTTTATGTAGATGAAAAATGATTTCCAGAAAAAGTGGGTTTTTCATCATAACTTCCACATCTCCAGGAAAATTTCAATGAAATTTTATCACAGTAATGTAATGGGCTCTATCATTGAAAATATGAAGTACCTTCAGTATTCCATTTCTGGATCAAGCCTGACACAAATAGTGCAAACATTTTGTTATTCGCGATTTGTCAATTCTGAATTCCCAACAGAGTATTTCTTTATATTGAAGAATTACATTTGAATTCAAATATAACTTGAAGTTCAGTAAAAACTCAAACTTTTTTTATTGTTTTCGTCTATGGTTTGGATAGGTACATTTGAAATTTCCTGGAGATTTTGATGGCAAACAAAGTTTAAGTGTCTTTCTTATATTAGAATAATGCAAACCCATAGCTCATTATTATAGCTCGTCCAGTATTGAAACGACCACTTTGGCCTTCCCCTACCGAACAACCAATTTTTCTCGAAGATACCCGAACCATTGTCTAACTGGTGCTATTAATAGAAATTCCCTAGGCGTACCAAATTATTTGGTTTAGGCGATTCACGAGACGTAGAGAACTTACTCTCCTATAACTTTCCTAACACTCCTATTTCTTTTTCCGCTACTTACCACCTGGCATTTTGGCAAGTTAACAAGTAAACTATTGCATAGTTGAATAAATAACTGCACTACCTATTTATTAATCAAACAAACCTAACCTTTCAAACGCTGCATGCCAAGACACTGGTGAAGATTCGCCGTAGCACAGCAAATCGTGTCCACTCGTGTTTTCCCCATCTCTACCTACCAAACGGTCGTTTCCATACTGGACGAGCTCTACAAACTAGTGTTTCTCAATATGAATGGAAAATACCTTTTAACATAAAACTCAGGATTTTGAAAATATTGGCAAACTCATTTGAATGCTATTCAAGTAAAAGTCATAAAGCCTGTCGCTTGTGGAGTGGATTTGGGATGAACGTAGTGGGCCTTTCTACAGGAATGACTTCTGACCTATTTGCACAATAAAATGCAAGAGGGATAGTCTAGAAAGTTTTGGGAATGTTTTTTATTAGACTAAACTATGAGGAAGTAATTTTTTTCTTTCAAAATTCAGATTTGCAATCATAAAAAAATAAAATAAACTTCGTTAGTCTTAATAATAACAGAGCTCCTATATAACTAATGTGAGTAACTAATTTTGAGTCAGCGCCAAACAAACTAACAATTGAATTAGATAAAGCGTAAAATGATGGAAGCGGGATGCACGGCGGCGTTTTGATTATTCCTTCAGAATAATACAATGATCTTCGTTGATTTTTTGTTTGGCGTCGACTCAAAATTAATTACTCACATTAGTTAGGAGCTCAGTTATTATTAGGACTAAGGAGGTTTATTTTATTTTTTGCTTTCCAGTTTATTTTTTCGTCGGTTTATTTTTTTGTTAAACAGTTTTAATTTTTCACTTTTTGGTGGATAAAATCCATCAACTACCTAATCAATTGACTCCAGGTATCCATTATGTAGAACTGTCATCAGAACTACATATATGTGTGCAAAGTTTCAACAGAATCGGTTCACAGATGAAAAATTATTAATCCCCTATTTTTTCTACCCTTAGAGGTTGATAATTTTTTTACGGATAAAAAAATAACCAACTCTGAAGTATACCCTATCCAATAACAGAAAACGTCTAAATGGGATAGTCCAGTACAAAATTATGAGTGGTAGAATGGGTTAACGGGTAAAAATTCAGTGGATGAACGATAAATAACCCCTATTTTTCTAACCTTGAGGGTGACATTTTTCTGTCAAATTCAAATGGGACCAACTTCGAAGTATACCCTATCCAATGAAAAAAGACTTATCAAAATCGAACTACTCTGTAACAAGTTATGCGTGATCGTACATAAAATAATATACGCGTCGACTAGAGAACCTTCTTCTTTTTTTTCGCCGGTTAAAAACAGTACCTATGCGTAATCAGATTCAGGTCGGTCAATTAGTTCTAAGACTTAACCGACATAACAAGACTTCTTCACCAGCGGTAAAGTTCGTGAATATACTTCAATATTCAAAATACTTCCTATTTTTATCCGACGAAAAAAAAAGGAGGAGGTTCTCTAGTCGACGCGTATATTTTTTTATGTATGATCACGCATAACTTTTTACAGAGCAGTTCGATTCCGATGATTCTTATTTCATTGGATAGGGTATACATCGAAGTTGGTCCTATTTGAATTTAAAAAAATGTCACCCCTCAGGGTAGAAAAATAGGGGATATTTATCGTTCATCCACTGAATTTTCACCCGTTAACCGATTTTACCATATATATGTAACTTTGTACTGGGTAATCCGATTTAGATAATTCTTTTTTATTGGATAGGGTATACTTCATAGTTGGTCATATTTGGATTTGGAAAGGAATACTCCACCCCTAAGGGTAGAAAAATAGGGGATTAATAACTGTTCATCTGTGAACCAATTCTGTTGGAATTTGGCACACATAATGGATACATGGAGTCAATTGAGTGAATTTTAGCCACAAAAAAATTTAAAACAGAAACTTTTTAACAAAAAATTAAACCGACGGAAAAATTAACTGAGCTCCTAAACTAATGTGAGTAACTAATTTTGAGTCAGCACCAAACAAACAATCAGCGAAGATCATTATATTACTTTGACTATTTCTCTAATTATTTTTTAACCAATCGTATGGTCAAAATTTCAAACTAGAGAACCAATCAGGTCAGTTTTATAGTGATAAAACGTATTCTCGCTGTTTTATACTGATAAAACCCTTAGTAGATTCGATATTGTTTTTCGATAAAAAGACACTAAGGTCCTGTCAGAAAAATATGTCAACAGGAAATGCAAAATTGATCGAATAAGGGATTTTCAACTCACCATTACACTGATTTGATATTTTAATTTAAATATACCTTTTTCAGCATATTAAAAACCTCAGATTTTCAAGTAAGGCAATGAATAATTGAAATCCGTTATTTTCATAACATCAACAACAATTCATGTGGACTAGTCGATAAAGCACAATACACCATTATCAAAAGGCCAGTGGCATAACAGCTAAGCGACGACTGCGATGCCAGAGCCCCGGCGACTCCAAAATTTATTTTTCAAATTTGTCTGTTTTCATTTTTCTATATAACAACACTGCACAAATCCAATCCCAAAAACATTTTTTACTTATTTTATCACCCCCATCTCAATTTATTACACCCCAAAAACTAACACAAAAGCACACTCACACCAAAATCACCATCACATTTATTCATTATTCCAAGTTGGCAGTTGGCCCTCGGGATAGGGCCATTTTAAGATACATATTTGATAGTGAATAATTCATATATATTTAAGGTTTTTGGGCTAGTTCACGAGCAATAAATGAATGAATGTGTAAAACAAAGCATTTAGAAACTGACACACGATTCCTTCAATTTTGGAACGAGAAGAATTGTTGTAATTTTCCCCGTTGAAAATTCAAATATTACATGAATTCTGGTAATTTTATCCATTTTCAAATGTTATTCGGGAAATATTCTCATCAAGTATCAATCGTGCTAGAGGATTTTATCGTAAAATTTTTGACATTTTCCCTCGAGCATTTTACCTGTAGGAAATTTAACTCGTGCAATTTACGGCCTTATTTTCGAAGATAATAAAAACGCAAATCGCACTCACTAAAATTTCCAGGCAAAATGCTTTCTCGAAAAAAAAAAAAAAATGAGCGATAAAACCCCTAGCACATATGATATTACCTTCGAATAAATGAACAAAACGCCGTCGTGCATCCAGCCGCCATCATTTTACGCTTTATCTAATTCAATTGCTAATTTGTTTGGCGGCGACTCGAAATTAGTTACTCACATTAGTTTGGGAGCTCAATCATGATTAAGAAGGTTTATTTTATTTTTTGGTTTTCAGTTCATTTTTTTGTTGGTTTAATTTTTTGTTAAAAAGTCTTTTACAATTTTTTTATTTCAGCATTTAAGATAAACTTGTCTATATATATTTATATATATATATATATATATATATATATATATATATATATATATATATTATAATATATATATATATATATATATATAAAGTAGCAACCATAACATATATGTGATGATCTAAACTTTTGTGGAATTAAATGGGCCGCTGTTTACTGGGAAACATTATTCATTCCCGCATAAATTAACCGGATTATAAAATGGAATGGAGCAGGATGCAGGAGGTACCTGCACCATAGGAAATTCGGACCGATCTTCCTGAGCCAGTTCTCAGGAGAAATTCGAGAAAAACCAACTGGGAAAAATACAACACCGATCTCGAAAAAAACCTGACCCAAATCTAGATCGGAAGGGCTGAATACCATCTGGACCTGGAAAATGTTCTCAGGGAAGTGAATGAGGCTATACTCGATGCTTATGAATAGAGTTTGAGCCAACAAAAGAAGAAGGGATGTTACTTGGTGGAACAACCATTTGCCAGCATTGAGATTCGAGACACAGAGGTTCTTCAACAGAGCCAAGTGCAACGGAGATAGATAGAACTACAAAGAGAAACTACCATTTACAATAAATAGGTAGGGAAATCTTTGTAAAATTCTACGAGTAGATCGAATCTTCACCCACAACAGCAATACTATTCAAAGTCGTGGCAAAGGGTAGAGTCAATACAGCAATAGGACTAAAAAAGCAAGATGGATGTTGGAATGAATAATTTTGTACATTTATGTGAACCCTGTAGGAGTAAGTGCTATAACTGCAAGATCACTCTATATAAATGTAAAACATGCTGTCACCACTGACAGTCAGTCACATCATCTCCCTATTGTACTACTGTGTATGGTGTATCGGTATTATTATTTATATCAAATCATTGCCACAATTCCGAACTTGCTTTCTCTCAAGAACTCTGCTCAACAGGTTATGATCCGAGTAAGTTCAAAACTGTGATTGTGATAAGAAGATTCAATAAAGTCATCACTGGTCATTGAAGGTTGTCGGAAAAAGTCATTGAATCTGTTTGGCACCACGAGTGTTGGGTTTGTACTGTTCTGTGCAGTTACTGCTTAACAAAGTGTGGAATCATAAGCTACAGCAAAATGAATAACAAAGACACCGATCTTGCCCATTGTGAAACCCTACTTGATGGTAGCAAATTTTACTTGTTCATTTTACTCAAAGCTGCGAAACTTGACAGGATATTTTTTGGAACTGAAGTCTGAGAGACACCGAGACTAAAGAGGCTAAACGTCTATGGATGCAAAAAGACGCAAAGGCTCAAAAAATTATTGTGTTCACTGTTGAGAAACGGAACAAAATACATGTGATAAACTGTTCTAGTTCCGCAGAGATGTACCAAAAACTTCAAGGACTGTACGATCTCGATGATGCTCGCGTTAAGTGTAGTTCACTCGAGCAAGTCTGCACTTTCAAGTGCAAACATGGCCACGAACTAAAGTAAATTCGAAAACATTATTTTCTCTGTAAATTCACGAACAGCGAATAATAAGATTGATGGAAGTATGCATATTGCACGGATTATGTCAATTCTACCCAGTAATTTTCAACCTCATTTCAATACAGCCTGGGACTCAACCCTGGATGACCAGAAGACCGTTACCAATCTTCAGGCTAGGTTGATTCGAGAAGAAAAACAAAATATGCCTGCTTCACGAAATGATTCAGTGCCTGTTGCTTTCCAAGCAAAACAAATCCGCTGTTATACTTGTAATGGACCACACTCAGCTTGGTACTGCCATTCAAAACAAGAAGATCGGCCAAGAAAATCTTTCAAAAAGTTTCCTCCATGTGCATTCTGTGGACGTACAAATCATGCTCAAAGGGACTGTCGATATAAAAAGACAGAAGAATCTCAAAGGGATGATATCTCTCAGGAAAATGGACGGAAAAACAAGACTAATTCAAGTAGAGGATATGTCAGTTTCTTAACTCGGGCAGATGAAACATATCCAGAAGAGAGCACATGGATTATAGACAGTGGTAGTTCATCCCATATAACATGTGATAGGGACATTCTCTCTGAGAAGTCAAAAACCAAGAAAATAGTTGGTACTTCCAAGGAGGGCGAATTCATAGAAGCAGAAGCAGTAGGAAAGATAGAAGCTGTTCAGTGCGACTTGAATGATGTTCTATACTCACCAGGACTAGAAAGAAACCTTCTGAGTGTCAGTGCCATCACCCAAAAAGGTGGAATTTTTTTATTTACAAATGATGGAGAATTAGTATTAACCGGAAAATTCGACAAATCTGGCTTGTACCGAGTTGATATTAATGTAATCAAAAATGAACATTCAAACTTGACATCAACTCCCAGCTCTGATGAGGATCTTCACAGAAAACTAGGTCATCTAAGCTATGATAATATGAAAAAGCTGACAAAAATAGCTAGAGGTGTTAAACTCCATAAATCCAACATTGGAATATGTGAAGTTTGCCAAGATTCCAAACAAGCTCGTAAACCTTTCAAAAATGAGCGTACACGAGCCACCAGACCTCTGGAAATAGTTCATACGGATCTCGTTGAAGTGGAAACTCCAACATATGACAAGAAGGAGTATTTTATCACTTGTTTGGATGATTTTACTCCATCATACACAAGTATATTTGTTGCAACACTGAAGTGAAGCTGCCAAATTTTCGAAAGATTTCGTCGCAGAAATGGAGAACAAATAGAACCTGAAACTTAATAAGCTACGCTGTGACAATGGTGGAGAGTACAATGGTGACATTTAAGAAAATTGGTGTTCTGAAAGAGGAATAGTACTAGATGGCTCTGCTGAATGCCTTAACAGAACGCTAATGGAAAAAACAAGAGCTCTACTATTCGATTCCGGCCGAGAAAATAAATTTTGGGAGGAGCGTTGTACTGCGCAACATATTTATCAAATATAAGCCCTACTAAGTCTTCAAGATGCACACCAGCTGAAAATGGTTCAATAAAATACCAGATCTTTCAAATTTGAAAATATTTGGATCAATTGTTTATGCTAAGAAGCTTGGATACATCAAGAAGTTGGAAAAACGCTCTCAAAAATGTATCTTCTTGGGCTATGCTCCCAATGGTTGTAGGCTATGGGATGAATCGAAATGCAAAGTGATATCAAGAGATGTAGCATTCTCTGATGAAATGCATCAAAATGATAATAATTCAGACATTTCGTCTTTCGGAAGGTAGATGCCACAAGATGAGAACGACGAGAGTATTTCAGATGAAGACAGCCAAACCGAATACCACATTTACCACGAAGACAGTACTGATACAGAGAGTATCGATTCTGAAAATAGTACTTTCGAGGTGAATGATGAATCGACACAGCCGATCCTTTCTGAAATTATGTCAGCAGAACCTACCGAGGCTTCTCAATCAGTTCATCTTGAAGATAACATAACTCTCAGAGGTGACGATGATCAACCCCAAACTGAACCTGAGGAACAATTAGGGCGTGGTCATCGTGATAGAAGACTCCCAACCAAACTGGATAATTATGTACTTTCCAATAATTCCGAAGACTACGGACTGTTGTCATATCAACAGGTGATCAGCAGAGAAGAGAAAAGTGAATGGAAGGAAGCGATAGAAGAAGAAAAAGAGGTACATGTGAAAAATTCTAAATGAAAATAAGTCGACAGGAGTGAAGCAAAAGACGATGGAAAAATGAAGAAATTCCTTAATCATCTACAGAAGGATTTCGAAATCAAAATTGATGAGAATCCTGATACATATTTGGGTATAACCTTCTCAAAATCTTGTGGTAAGTTAAAATTATCTCAGGAAGGATATGCTTAACAATCTGTTGATAAATATCGTATGTCAGATGCCAAACCAACTTCCACACCTTTAGTTGTGAGATCTATACATAACCCAGATACTAGTAAGAATGAAGTCAACTTCCCATTCAGAGAAGCTGTTAGAAGTTTATTGTATCTTCCAACGAAAACTCGACCTGATATTTCGCTAGCCGTTAGATAAGTAGCCGACATGTTGAGAAACCCACTCAATCAGATATAGTGAAGAGGACCATCAAATATATCAACTCTACAAAATATTTTGGTATTGCCTACAATACTTTCGAGAAAGATGCTAACCTCACTGCCTCCTCTGATTCCGATTATGCAGGAGATGAAATTACAAGAAGAAGTACCACAGGATTCGTGATATTCTTCAACTGAAGCTGAGAACATCGCTGCGACAGAAGCTGCCAAAGTTATCATCCACTTGAAGAGTTTCGTCTCCGAGCTTACTAACAGAGATGTACCTGCAGAATTGAATATTGATAACCAGAGTACTATCAACTTGGTAAGTAATGGTGTATTCAATCGCCGAAGTAAGCATATTGATGTACGATTCCATTTTATCAAGGAAAAAGTTGATCACCATAAATAAAGTATCGCCCCACTTCAGATCAAATTGCGGATATTTTGACTAAACCACTTTCTACATTCAAGTTTGAGGAATTTGCAGAAGAAATGGTGTGTTGAAGTGTTTTCTTCATCATGTTTATAGTTAGTTATATGTTTCGAGCAAATCAATTCGGTTGCGATTAGAGTGATTATTGCTATTGGTATAACAAAATTAGGAGGGTGTGTTGGAATAAATAATTTTGTACATTTATGTGAACCCTGTAGGTGTGATAACTGCGAGATCACTTTATATAAATGTAAAACATGCTGTCACCACTCACAGTCACATCATCTTCCTATTGTACTACTGTATATGGTGTATTGGTATTATTCTTTATATTAAATCATTGCCAGCATTCCGAACTTGCTTTCTCTCAAGAACCCTGCTCAACAATGGATGCTCCGCTAAAAACGTGACTACTAGTAGCTTATATGAAACATTATTGCTTTTTTTATCTACCCTTGTGCTAGTGAATTATAAACGGTTGTGAATAGATTCGAAGTGTATTTTGGATGTGTTGCCTTGATCACTTTGTTTTTTCATTGCATTTATGAGGTTTTCATTCGGTGTGAATGATAGGAGTCAAATTCTCAAACAACCATGAGCAACTGGTGTATTTCTATCACTTGGAATGTTGGGTCATTCAATCAATTCATTTTATGACCAACGAAACAACTTGGTTTATTTTACGTGAATTCCTTGGACAGTCAGTCATCACTATAAAAATATCTGAAAAATATATCGATGCATCAATCAAATTCTATTTTTCTTGCTCGAAGTATTCGGTAATAAATCAATGTTTCAACTAATTCTATGGATACGGGAAACCAAGTAACTGGTTTAAATTTATCCCGTATTCATGGAATGCTTGATTGATTGATTTGTTGATATTTTGAGATATATTTATATAAAACATTGGAGGCAAGGAGGACATACAGAAACACAATATGAGAATAGGGGACGTCTCATGATGACACATGTACGATTATCCTGACAAAGATGGAAAGTTCATAAACTCATGCAGAAATATTCAGCGCCTGATATTTGCACAGGAAAAAGTAGAAGAAGCTTTGAATTGCTGAAATCAATCGAAGAACATATAGAAAAGAAAAGGAGAATGGAAACTGCTATACAAGAATCGAAGGGAGTTTTCAGAATAAAATATAAGGAGGAGAATCAATTTAGGCGAAGATGATATCACTACCAACAAAAAATAATTACCCTCAGTGTGAAGCCATGAAGGCATGACATATGCGGACATTCTGAGAATAGTCAAAGCATCGAGCAAAATTGGAGCAGACATCAAGGAGATGGGATACAAAAACATCCTCCCCACATTATGTAAAGGGCTCCTACGGCAATGAAATCCATTCTTATGAATAGGCGAGTATATATAATACTGATCTCGATGATAGCTCGACAGAGAAAGAAACTATCCCTGTAGTGTTTGATAGTTCCTAAGTGCGAGCCCTGAACCCGGCATTCGGACAGAAATAAAACCTATCTAACGTCATAATGGAACCTGAACTCATACAGAAATGACGAATCAAGATTAGCTGGGTGATGTGGAGAATCATCAAACGAGAAATCTATTATAATAATAATTGTTTTCATTGCTATAAATGGTTACTACAATATAAATAAATAGCCAGGAGCAAGTATACAACGAATTCGTAATTGGATTAAACGTCTCGAAGGGATGGAACAAGCCAGAGTAGTACTACTGGGAAAAGGGGGATAAACCTCTGTTAAACGAGGGATCCGGGATAATATAAACCAATCTTGCTTCTAGACGTGAAAGGTAAGCTATATGAGAACCTAATGTGATTGTGATTTAACGATGGACACGAACAGGTTGACGGTATGGCTTCAGCCAAGGTCGGTAGACGGCAGATGTAAGCGAGGAAGTGGCAGAGCCAGCAAAAGATGCCGTTGCATTCTCCATCCAACACAGATGTCTATATGCAGTTGAAACATTGGACATCGAGTCAAATTATTCTGGGCGAACTGAGGTAAAGGAAACTCGAAGCTAGTCTCATCATTATCATTGCGTCTTTACGAAAGAGGAATCATAATTGTGACAGAAGGTACATCCAGAACAAAAAATATTATAGCGGTATTCCGCGATGATTCATGGTGGGCCCAACTCTGTGAAATGAATTGTTCAATGTTTTTTTTGGACCAGGAACAACCCGAAGCGGTGACACATGTGGGCTTTGCGGATATTGCTTGGACCTGAAAAAAAATCGATGAGGAAAGCAAATACTGCATTGGTTTGGTGATGGAAGGCCTCAGTTGAAAAAAACTAGAGCACCAAAAAGGAGAACAACACCGATCCAGTTTAACGTGTTGTGAACCAGAGTAAGCCTCAGCAGAGACATAAAAAATACATGGGTGCCTGGTTGGACACCAAGATAACTTTTGATGGACACATGGAAAATGTACATAGGGAAAAGTGTTTAACAGTATCGACAAACATCCTGCCGAATAATGGGACACCAAAGTCTTTCAAAAGGAAAGTGCTCGCAAATGTGATCTATTCAGAACTTATTCTTGCTAGACTTGTCTGGTACATGGAAATGAAGACTGAATGACTATTGGAAAATTTCATCAGACCCAAAGGCTAATATGCATCCGTGTCTGCAGTGGATATCGTAACATCAGCAGAGGAAGCAGGAGTCATAGCAGGTATGTCACTCATAAGAGAGGTGCAAGACACACTTTCCGCATTTTTCGGATGAGAAGAGGTGAGGAATGAACACATAAGGGGAACAGGATGCTAGAAAACATAATGCACCGAGAACATTTTTCCAAATGCACTGGTCCACTTGACACTATTTTGATTACAGCAATACGTTTTTCACTTTCGAGCACTAAAGTGCAGTATTTGATGTAAATAAAAAAAGACTCAAAAAGCAAAGTGATTTTCGAAGTTTTCAAACTTCAATCAAGGGTCGCACTGAGTGCTCCTTGTCATTGCCATGTGTTAGTTACTATCAGTCTTCATTTTATAATTAGCCCACTCTGATATTTTCATAAATATCAGTGTCAATAGGAAGATCACGGACATGCACAAATCTATCACCAACGGCCAATAGAATCTTTTTCCGCTTGTTTGTACAAGTAGCCGGTTGCATTTTACATTTCGTTCACACAGTGATGCATGTGATTGCGGCGTAGATAAAAAATCCAACCAACGCATCGTCTTGTACAGGAAAATTGCTAGTTTGTATAATATTATAGTTCATACTTATACCGGGTGTCAACGATTCTATTAGACAAGTCCCAGGAATATTTAGGTGTATCAAAATGAGATTTGGTATAGATGAATGGTATGTGAAGGGGAGAGTTTTCGCATATTTTCCACTTTCCGGTCACCGGTCACCCTGTATATTGTAACATTTTTTGATTTCTGAGATGATTCTGGATCAGAACGTGAAATTTTTTAAAGTTTTTACGCCTACTTCATTTTTTTAGATTCACTTTTAATATTGCATCTAGGTGGCCATGATCGAACGTAAACTAATCTGAGGACCTCAGGTGATGTCAGAAAATTACAATTGCAAAGTTTCAGTGACTCGTATGATAGATAGGAATAAGACAAGTTGGCAAAATTACATTTTCGTGTCTAACTATTATTTTTCAAATAGCGACCGTTTTTTGACAAGCTCTTTCCGAAAAAATAATTGTTGACGAATCTAACGATACTAATTTATTTGCGATTGGATTGAGAATAAGAACATGAATTGAATATTACTAAGGAAAATACTGGATGATAATTTATTTACTTTTGTCAAGTGTGCCATGGATAATCATGTATTCACTTTCACTGTAGTAAATTTTCAAAGTGCATTCCTCCTTGTTCAAGACACATTTCAGCTCGTTCAATTGTTTCTCTCAACACGTTTCGTAACATTTGAGGCGTTATACTTCTAATTGCCCGTGGAATTCTTTCTCCTGAGATTTCAAGAGTGTCTGGGGCTGTTGCATAGTGAACCTTTTCTTTAACATATCCCCAAATAAATGAATCGAGCACAGTGAGATCCAGAGAGCGGGCAGGCCACCGTACTGGACCATTGGTTGCAATACCTTGATTATTAAGATGCTCTATTAAATAATTGAGAACTTCTCTGGTATTATGAGGGGCTGCTCCATCTTGTTGGAAGTGAATTCGCCGTGAAACTGCTGAAGGTAAGATGATCCTCGATTTCATTTTGAAGAAAACCTAGGTACCTAACCCTTGTTAACTAACCTTGAAACAATATTGGCCCAATGATTCTGGTTCCAACGATACCAGCACAGACATTGACGCCAAACCTTCCTTGAAAATTGTCCTCTCTCATTGCATGTTGATTTTTTTGGGCCCAGTACCCAGTACCGAGTATTTTGCTCATTGAACATACTATCATTTGCAAATCGTGATTCATCGGAAAATAGAATAAAGTTGATAAAATTTGGGTTAACTCTATGATTTTGAAGCAGCCAATCACAAAACACTACCCGTCTATCGCCATCATCAGCATACAAATACAGCATATTTAAATGCTCGATATCCGTGCTTTTTCAGTATTTTTCTTGCTGATTCGTGACTTATCTGCCTTTCTTGACTAATTTCTCTTGAAGAAACCGTCTTATCAACCTCAACCATAGCAAAAACGATAATTTCAGTCTCTTCATTTATGATAAACCTCTGTTCCGCCTTTAGATTTCTTTCTTGCCTAAAACGATTCTCAACATACGGAAAATACTGATGGGCTGGATGTTGCCGATTGGGATATCTCTGATCATTCAACTCGGCAGCATTCCTTGAATTTCTATGAAATTCTCCAAATATCAATGACATATCCACTTTTTCACTTTGAGTATACATTATTTTGAAGGAAAATCGAACTGAAATTCAACGAAAATTTAGAAACTTTTACTGTCTGCTCATAAAGCTTATGTCACTGTCATTACCTGAGTGAGTGTTGTGTTTTCCAAAGAAGACGTGATAAAAACAACTGCAAAATATTATGCATCATGGCTATCCATGGCACACTTGACAAAAGTAAATGGATTATTATCCAGTATTTTCCTTAGTATTATTTAATCTGTTCTCATTTTCAATCCAATCGCAAATAAATTAGTATCGTTAGATTCGTCAAAAAATCCTTTTTTCGGAAAGTGCTTGTCAAAAAATGGTCGCCATTTGAAAAATAATAGTTAGACACGAAAATGTAATTTTGCCAACTTGTCTTATTCCCATCTATCATACTAGTCACTAAAACTTTGCGATTGTTATTTTCGGACATCACCTGAGGTCCTCAGATTAGTTTACGTCCGATCATGGTCACCTAGATGCAATATTAAAAGTGACTTTGAAAGAATGAAGTAGGCGTAAAAAGTATTCAAAATATCACATTCTGATCCAGAATTGTCTCAGAAATCAAAAAATTGTTACAATATACAGGGTGTTCCATTTAAAAAAATCAAAACTGGAGCCATTTCCGGTGAAACCGGAAGTGACCGGAAAGTGAAAAATAAGCGAAAACTCTCCCCTTCACATACCATTTACCCATACCAAATCTCATTTTGATACACCTAATATTCTAGAAGTTATGACTTCTCTAATAGATTCGTTGACATCCAGTATACAAACAATATTGTTAGTGTTGCATGGTGTTCCGTGAATATCGTGAACTGTATGATGGAATTTCCGAAATTACTGGCAGCTTGGGGATTTTAGTTATAGTATTTTTGTCTGAAGTTTCTGATACAAAGTGTGACTGACATATTGGCATATCTTATTGGTAAACATCACTCCTCATATCAAAATCTGTTTTCACTAACTCTGAAACCCAAACATCATTTTTCATTATAGTGTAACGAACCTAGGCCGGACCTGTCGCCTCACGCGTTGCCATCGACAACGATGAGATCATCCCCGGAGATATTCGAGAACCATCCAGTCGCTCTGCCGCGGAAAATAACGGTCAATATTGGAAACAATTGGAACACGCCGGTCGCCAACTGCCAGAATTCGAAACATCGAGAATGCTGTATCGGAGATAAATAGGCAACCCTCAAGTGGAGTCACACAGTCTGAACGAGCCCATACGATCGAGCTATACAGTGGCGTAGTAATATAAATGAAGTTGTAGATTAAGTGTGAAATAAATTAATAAAACCAAATTAAGTTTATTTACGTTACAATTGGTGTCGGAAGTGAGATTTTGAAAATAAACAAGTGATCGTGGAGTGGATAGTCAGAAAAATAAATTGATAGACCTTTTTGTACGCCCAAAATAGACAGTGGCCCGGTTTTCGCGAAGTGGACAATTGTGCGTGGGAATATAAACTGATACACTGTTGCGTGAAACAGAAAATAGACAGTGGCCCGGTTTTCGCGAAGTGGACAATTGTGCGTGGGAATATAAACTGATACACTCTTCGCGTGAAACAGACAATAGACTGGTGGCCCGTGGAAAAGAATTCGCGAAGTGAATTTTTAACAAACTGATAAACTTTTTCGTGTGAAACAGACTGATACCTCGTCAAAGACAAAATGTGTTCAAGAAAAGTGCGCCTTGCGGACTTGAAGGTAGCGGAATTGAACCAGGAATTGGAGGAAAGGGAACTGGAAACAACGGGTAAAAAGCAAGTACTCCAGGAAAGACTTGCAGAAGGACTTATACAAGAAGGTGAGGACCCCGAAACATTTTTATTCGAAGTTCCCGGAGGTGACTTGAGTTTGGTAATGAATAAACTCGAAGAAACTACTAAATCCGTGAAAGAAGAACTGCAACAAAATTCGAGGACTTTGGAAGAAAATGCTAGAAATCTGGAAGAGAAGCTTCAAGAAAATTCTGGAAATCTGGAAGAGAAGCTTCAAGAAAATTCTAGAAATCTGGAAGAGAAGCTTCAAGAAAATTCTAGAAATCTGGAAGAGAAGCTTCAAGAAAATTCTAGAAATCTGGAAGAGAAGCTTCAAGAAAATTCTATAAATCTGGAAGAGAAGCTTCAAGAAAATTCTAGAAATCTGGAAGAGAAGCTTCAAGAAAATTCTAGAAATCTGGAAGAGAAGGCTTCAAGAAAATCAAGAAATCTGGAAGAGAAGCTTCAAGAAAATTCTACTGGAAGAGAAGCTTCAAGAAAATTCTAGAAATCTGGAAGAGAAGCTTCTAGAAAGCCTGGAAGATAAGCTCCTTGAAAACACAGAAGGCCTAAAAAAAGAACTCTGTGGTGTGGCGAATCGTCTAGAAAAAAGAATAGGAACCGTCGAGGCAGAGATGGACAAGATGAAGGAAATAATCAGCGATGAAATCAAAGACGGAATCGAGGCAGAAATGGACAAAATAAAGGAAACGATCAGTGAGCTGGAAAAACGAATTGATAGTGCGCCCTCCACAGAGATGATTAACAAAAATGCAATGCTGGACTTGAGTTTGAACTTGGATAAAGTTCAAGAGGGTATACAAGATGTCAAGGTCATTTCTGAAATAGGGAAGCTTTCCATGAAGCCGCCTCAATTCGACGGAAAAACTCCATGGGAAAATTACCGCCGACAGTTTGAAGCGCGCCAAAGCAAATGGATGGAATGCAGGGGAAAGAGCTGTAGCACTAACACTTGCATTACGTGGAGAAGCGACGAATATTCTACAAACTCTTACCGCCCAAGAACAGGAGGACTATGATCAGCTGATTTAACATCTAGAATTACGATATGGGCAGGCGCATTTGGAACACGTATACCACTCCCAACTGAAAAATCGCTGCCAGAAATCGGGCGAATCCTTACAAGAATTCGAAGCTGACATTGCACGCTTGGTTCGTCTCGCATATCCAGCCACACCGGAAAATGTAATGGAGCGATTAGCGGTTCAGGCATTCTTGGATGGACTCCGTGACCAAGAAACCAGACAAGCGTTGACACTAGCTCGTCCAACACATCTCGTAGACGCACTGGCACGCGCTTTGGAATTTGAGGCAGCAAAACAATCCTGCAAAAGCCAAAGTAAAAGTTCGAAGTATTGAAGAAGACTCACAGGAGCATGCTGACTTGGAAGCTGCCATAAGAAAAGTGATGAAGGAAGTTTTGCCTGAGAAAAGACAGATAAGATGCTGGAATTGTGGCAAAATTGGACATGTGCGTAGCAAATGTCCAACATTCGAAAACACGACTCCGATGCAGGAAAACTAAAGAAGGTCGACGAGAAGGGGCAATCGTCGGCCTGTGTCCAGCAAGCCCCGGTTAACAACGCATATGTCGCTATCCTGCAACGACAGAACAGAGGTGTTTTCGTAGACGGTCTCATCAATAACGAGCCTTGCACCATGCTGCTAGATACAGGTGCGACTAGGACAATTCTCGGGCCTTCCTTTGCCAGAACACCGGAACGAATTGAACCGACAACTTGAAGCTACGCACAGCAACAGGGGAGCCAGCTACTGTATATGGCGAGCTACCGATTGAAATAATTTTGGGCAGCACTAAAGTGAAACATCAGGCACTTGTAGCGGACATCGAAGACGATGCAATCATCGGAATGGACATCATGAATTCCAGAGGGTTTGAATTGGATTTCAAAGACGGCGTCCTACGTGTCAACGGAGAAGAGCTGGTACTTCATGGGAGAAGTGAAGAGTTGATCCGTGTGCTGTTGGCTGAAGATGTAAGCGTACCTGAGAGGGCTGAAACCATCCTGGAGGCTCGCCTGGACGGGAGTGCGAGCAGTGGAGACGTGGTGATGTTCGAGCCCAAACTTCATGATGAGAAAATTGGACGAGGGATTGCCCTAGGGAAAACCCTGTTACGTGCTGAAAAATTTGTACCGGTAAGGGTCATGAATGTCAATTACTTTCCAGTGACCTTAAAGAAAGGAACAATTTTGGGGCACGGCTCGTCAGTTTCATCTGTGATCCGGGGCGTACGAGGTACGATTAGCCAACCCAACAACTTGCCCACAGAACTAGAAAAATTAGTTGCCATCTCTTCCAAAGATATAAAACCAGCTCAACAGCCCAAACTAAGAGATTTAGTCAAAAAGTACCAAGACATCTTCGATACCGGACAAGGAAAAGGAGGTCGAACTAATGTGGTCCAGCACAAGATTGATACTGGAAGTGCCCGACCGATCCGGCAATCAGCAAGAAGACTTCATCTTGCCAAGAAGGAAGAGGCTGACAAAATAGTCAGCGATATGGGAAAAGAAGGAGTTATCGAACCATCTGACAGTCCCTGGTCCTCACCAGTCGTACTGGTGAAGAAAAAGGATGGATCGACACGCTTTTGTGTAGACTATCGCCAACTTAATAATGTCACGAAGAAGGACAGTTACCCTCTCCCAAGAATAGATGACACCCTAGACACGTTGGCTGGTTCCACGATTTTCTCGACTCTTGATCTGAAGAGTGGATATTGGCAGGTAGAACTGGCTCAGGAAGATCGAGAAAAGACTGCTTTTACCATCGGCTCAGGATTGTAGCAGTTCACCGTTATGCCATTCGGGCTCTGTAATGCTCCCGCCACATTCGAAAGATTGATGGAGACAGTGCTGAAGGGACTCTCATAGAACACGTGTCTAGTGTATCTCGACGACATAATTGTGGTCGGCAGATCGTTCGAGGACCACGTGAAAAACTTGGAGGAAGTATTCCTGCGACTGAGGAACTCCGGATTGAAGCTGAGCCCTAAGAAATGCCATCTGTTCCAAAAGAAGTACGATACCTCGGCCACGTTGTCTCTGGGGAAGGAGTAGCAGTGGATGACCAGAAGATCAAAGCTGTTAAGGATTGGCCCATCCCAAAAGACATTCACCAACTTCGAAGTTTCCTTGGTTTATGCACATACTATCGCCAATATGTGCTGGGATTCGCCAACATCGCTAAACCACTGACCAGGCTCACGGAGGGCCAAACAAAGTTCCAGTGGTCCGAAGAATGTCAAGACTCATTTAGGAAGCTGAAAGGAGCTTTGATCAACGCACCTGTACTGAGCTATCCCCTACCCAAAAGGAAATTCATTTTGGATACGGACGCCAGCAACGTGGGACTTGGAGCTGTCCTATCTCAGATCCAGGAGGGACAGGAGGTTATTGGTTATTTCAGCAAGACGCTTAGCAAAAGAGCGCAATTACTGTGTCACCAGGCGAGAGCTGTTAGCTGTTGTAAAGGGAGTGGAACACTTCTACAAGTACGTGTATGGAAGAAGATTCCTGTTGAGAACTGACCATGCAGCTCTCAAATGGCTCTTACAGTTCAAAAATCCTGAGGGTCAAGTAGCACGTTGGATCGAGAGACTCCAAGAATTCGATTTCGGGATCGAACATCGAGCCGGAACTAGCCATAAGAATGCAGATGCCTTGTCGCGAAGACCATGTCCAGATGATTGCTCACATTGCCGACGAGCAGAAGAGAAAGAAGCAACACTTTGTAGAACCGCGGCAATGGATGACAACTGGAATGACAGCAAGATCCAGAAAGACCAAGAGAGACCCCGACCTTGGCTTAGTCGTCAGCTGGAAGAAGGGCAATCGAAGACCATCATGGCAGGAAGTCGCAGGTTACTCGCCGGCTGTTAAGTCCTATTGGGCACAATGGAACTCTCTTATTCTGGACAATGGGATCCTGAAACGTGTGTTGGAGGCCGATATTGGTGGGGAAGACAGACGCCAAATAATTGTTCCCAGGAACAGAAGAGAGGAAGTGCTGCGGGAAATCCATGATGGAGTCGCCGGAGGACATCTGGGAGTGACGAAGACCCTGCAGAAAGTGAGGCAACGGTTTTACTGGGCCAATTGTCAAGCTGACGTCCAGGACTGGTGCAGAAAGTGCGCTGTATGCGCTGCTAGCAATGGACCTCGAATACGACCCAAGGCCTTGATGCGTCAGTACAACGTAGGCAGCCCGTTCGAGAGAATCGCCATTGACATCGCCGGCCCGTTTCCCGTATCCGACCACGGGAATAAATACATCCTTGTGGCAATGGACTACTTCAGTAAGTGGGCGGAAGCCTATGCCCTGCCAACCAGGAAGCCATCACCGTCGCCGACGTCTTGGTGAAAGAATGGATATGTCGATTCGGTATTCCAATGGAGCTGCACTCGGATCAAGGCAGAAATTTCGAATCCAACCTTTTCCAAGAAATATGTCTACTGCTGAACATCCGCAAGACAAGAACCACGGCCCTACATCCGCAGTCCGATGGAATGCTGGAACGGATGAACAGGACGATCAACCGCCACTTGTCCAAGGTTGTCTCTGACCATCAAAGAGACTGGGACCAGTATCTTCATTTGTTCCTGATGGCCTATCGATCCGCAGTACACGAGTCAACCGGTCAAACTCCTGCTAGTATTATAATGGGCCGAGAACTGCGACTGCCTTGTGACCTGAAGTTTGGGATACCGCCAGGACAAGACACTGCGGGAGAGGACTACGTCAGCAAACTTCGGCAGAGAATGGACGACATCCACGAACGAGTCCGGTTGAACATCCAGAGTGCCAGCGATAAAATGAAGAGGACCTATGACATCAAGGCCGACGCTGGAGGATTCAAGGTTGATGACCTGGTTTGGCTGTACAACCCCAAACGTCGTCGTGGACTATCACCAAAGTTGCGGAACTCGTGGGAAGGCCCGTATAAAATCGTGAAAAGGATAAACGACCTTGTGTACCGAATCCATAAGCCACCCCGAGGGAAACCAAGGGTCGTTCATTTCAACAGGTTGGCCCCTTACGCTGGAAACCATGACCAAGTTCGCACCCTCAAGCCACCGGAGGATGATATGACGTTCGAGAAGTTTATGTCCTTCTATTCAAACGGGCAGAAAGTTCTACATGGGGTTACTAGAGAGGAGTCACGAGACCTTTTCGAGGTGCCTGCTGACTACGCACTAGCGCACTGTGTGGCAGAAGATCTTCAAATGTCCAGGGGCATCGCCGCAGTGTTCTCCAAGAAATTTGGTCAACTCCAAACACTGCGGAAGCAGAATCCAGAAGTTGGTGGGGTGCTACAGTTGAAGAAAGGCCAGAGAAACATCTACTACCTAGTTACCAAGAGGCATTCCCAAGATAAACCGTCCTATGAAGATGTCTGGAAGAGTCTCACCAAACTAAGAGATACTATGGTGGACCAGAATCTGGTGGATCTAGCAATTCCAAAATTGTCCTGTGGGTTGGACTGGAGGGTCATAAGAAGTATGCTGGAGGCGATATTCAGATCCAGCGGCGTCAAGATTTTGGTTTGCTGTAACCCTCTTCCACGACCGATCATGAAGACCGTGGAGTGTTACTTCCATCGAACTCCACGGTGCAGATATGGGGAGTCATGCAGATATCGTCACACTCCAAGGATGAAATTTCGGGACGAAATGTCTTTAAGAAGGGGGCAATGTAACGAACCTAGGCCGGACCTGTCGCCTCACGCGTTGCCATCGACAACGATGAGATCATCCGCGGAGATATTCGAGAACCATCCAGTCGCTCTGCCGCGGAAAACAACGGCCAATATTGGAAACAATTGGAACACGCCGGTCGCCAACTGCCAGAATTCGAAACATCAAGAATGCTGTATCGGAGATAAATAGGCAACCCTCAAGTGGAGTCACACAGTCTGAACGAGCCCATACGATCGAGCTATACAGTGGCGTAGTAATATAAATTAAGTTGTAGATTAAGTGTGAAATAAATTAATAAAACCAAGTTAAGTTTATTTACGTTACAATAGTTAAACCATTCACAATTGCAGAAGCATAAAAAACAAGTTTCGCAGTCTTGAAGCGGTATCCTTTGAGCAGCAGAGGCGGAGATAACTAATTTTATTTAGATATTCAACTATTTGAAAAATACGTCAAAATAAAAAAATATGCCATAAGCGAGGAGGTATGTATTAATAGGCTATCGGATCATCATAATTTCAATTTTCTATGTTCGAAAAAAAAACATATTTTTCAACAAAACACAACAGAATATTTTAAAACCTATTTCGGTCCCAGACCGGAGACGCTAGGCTTTTATTCATTCAGACCTTCACAAACACAAATATTACTTGTGATTTTTCAGCTTTTTTGGCTTCCAACGTATGGATACACCTACAAGCATTATCATCGGCTTGCGGTCCGTTTTGATTGACTCAGCTGTCACTCAAACTATCAGCTCTTTTGATCTTCCGTTCGGCGACGGAGAATGTTTACGAGTGGTACACATTATTTTTCGTTCCGTTAATTCGCATATACGAACTGAGTTTTTGATTTTCTCCTTATAGAAACAGCTTCTGCAATTGAAAATGGTTAAACCATACATTATCCTGGAATTATGAGAAATATTGGACTACTAAAACATTTTTACACACTTTGTTTCGAATCGAAACATAGAGAGTAAAAAATTGCAGGATATGTTGTGTCATCACGGGTCAATATTACTAAAACCTTAGCTATCAAACATCAACTGAAATTATGCCAGAGATTTATATCAAATAGCGGATTTGAGAAACTACGTGTATATGATGTTATACCAGAGGTGAAAGAAATATGCTGATCTACTGTTCTGCAAAAGTTTGAAACTGCTACTTTAAAAAAAAATTGCATTGAGAATGTTTCTTACAAATTGAATAAAATAATCAAAATCGAGAACATGGGGAATTAATTTTTGGTATCGTTCGTTTCATTTTAGTAAATTCGATTAATGAGGTATGTTCTGTTTTTGAAGAAATGAAAATAATATATTTGAACACACATTTATTTGCTTCTGAAGTGGAATTCTCTCACACAAAGAGATGTGTTTTGTAAACACAAATTGAGGACACGACAGAGTGAGATTATTCCCCATTCAAATGGTGAAAAGTATATTAAGTACATGTTTTTGATTCGAAGGTCCCATGATTATTTCAAAAAGTTTTTACCAAGTAACATATTCAAAAGAAAATTCATAATCATCAAGTACCTACTTGATTGAACACTTCCTAGTTTATTTTTTCCAATGACTTGATATTATTTATATCATCGTTTGATTTAACTTTCAATATTATTATCTGGCATATTGTACGGATGATCATATTTCATGTATATTTCTGTTGAAAATATAAACGCAGTTGAGTGACTGACAAATATTGTTTTATATTTTAATAACACATTCTGTTAAAAATATAATTAAGTTTGTAGATTTATTGGTGCAACCAAATAAAAAAGAGAAATGAATTTTTTTATTATTTCATCTTGGGTAGTCCTTGACTTCCAAGTTAGTGTTCAGTTAAATTGTTCGAACTCTGGACTCTGCATTTTGAAAGTTTCAGGTATATATTTTCATTGGAAATAGTTGAAGCAAAGTGAATGCATTTGGGCAACAAATCCTATCATTGGTGCCTGCTTTTTTGCGGGCACTATACAAGTCAAAACTTATATCGTTGCTGACTAGATGCATTATGAAAATCATTTTGATATTTGAAACATTTTATTCAACATTTCCATTTAGAAAAATTTGAAACGGATTCAGATTTCTCTTGATGAATGAATGGGACTGCTATTTTATCTCAATGGTTTTGCAGATATTTTCAGAATTTGGAGTTGACTCCATTACGAATATTGAATTTTGTAGTGTTTGATGAAAGAGAAGAGCAGGATGACGGGGAGGAGGGTTTCAGTTTCAGATAGGACATTCCTCAAACTTCGCGTTTGGAAGTTTTACTCGGGATTTTCTCCTACCATACAAAAAATAATAGATATGTATTCACCTTCAATATACAACTTTGGTTATACGATTTATGAAAATGAATATACAACCAAACGATTAGGTATGTCAGGACTATATAATACAATACAATAATTTGATTCCAAATGATTTAATTTTCATTTGATATAATTAACTGACAAGGAAAAAAAATCGTAAAGTGAGGAAGCATAGCTATTATATAACATTATTATTTATTAAACAACCAGTTTATATTATATATTCCATCAGTATAATACAGTACCTTCCTCAGTGGTTTTTTTTCACAACCAGCTTGATTTCGTATGTAAGAAATTTTTCCAATGTGCAGGAATAGTCTTATCATTTTTCAATAGCAGAAAATCAAATTTTCTAGCAGTTCTATTATATTTCACCTTTTTTTATGTGAATATTGTATTGTCTAATTATATATTTTTTGGCATTGAGGCACTGCGCCTATGCAGCCAGATCACTGATTCTATAGCAAGGTTTAAACATACAAGAGATACCACAATAAGGATACGTAGACAAAGTCACTCACTTCACACCCAGGGATGGGCGCCTTTAACTAAATAGTACAGGTAGACCACGGATAGGGTGTAATAATACATTAGGATAAACAAAGGTTAACCGAAGTGTGCGCATAATTTCAAGCCAGATGACTTAACGAAACCAACGATAGCGTCCTATAAATCTTTTCTATTCAGAGATAGCAGGTAGGCGGCAGTGTTCACAGGGTGTTCTATTTTAGCAACCATCAAGTCGCTCATCATTTGTGTAGTTTGTTGACAGAATGTATGACATTCAAAAAAAATGTGGTCCAGGTCGCCTCGTACTTTGCACTCATGACAAAGGTCCGATTCTACCACTCCAATTTTGTGTAGGTGGGAGGGACAGCATGCATGGCCTAATTTTAGTCCCGCTATGGTCGTGATGTTTTGTCTCGAGTACGCATAATCCACGTACCAGTATTTCTTCGGAATCTCAGTTTGTATTAATGTGTATCGCGTTGGGTGCTTCACCCAGTATTCTTTCCACAGTGCTTCCCAATCACTTCGCAATCGTGCTTTTAGTTGACTCGGTCATTCTTTCAACGATAACTTGTTATCGAAAAACTGTCCTTGCTCGATGCTTTTTTTACAATTACAATATTTTATTTAGTTTCACTTGTTAGTTCGTTCGTTAGTTCGTTAGGGTCAAATCTTGCAAGTGAATTTTGACCGACTTCTAGTCGTACGATTAATTTGAAATTTGGCAGGTGTTCATAAGCCCGGTGACAATGGATTATGGAATTTTTGTTAGAGAAAGATGAAGGCCGAGTTTTGATATTATGGTCCGATTCGATTCAAAATTGGTATATGGGGGTATTCGAGGTCGGAAATTGTTTATTTTCAAAATTCATAAATTCAAGATGGCGGCTCCAAGATGGTGGCCGAGTTTTGTGATTATAGTCCGTTCGATTCAAAATTGGTATGTGGGGGTTTTTGGGGTCGGAGATTATGAAACTTTTGTCAAAATTCATAAATTCAAGATGACGGCCGAGTTTTGTGTTTAAGGTCCGATTCAATTCAAAGTTGGTATGTGGGGGTTTTTGGGGTCGGAGATCATGATTTTTTCTGTCAAAATTCATTAATTCCAGATGGCGGCCCCAAGATGGAGGATGAGTTTTGTGGTTATGGTCCGATTTGATTCAAAATTGGTTTGCGGAGGTTTTCGGGGTCGGAGATTGTGAATTTTTTCAGCTCAAAACTTACAGGAAGGAGGCCTTGTAATAATGATGCTCTATTAGAAATGAACAGATCAAGGCAAAAAATAAAATAACTAATAAAAAACATTTTCGCAGACAAGCTTTTATTCAAGCCGTGTACTGAACGTATAAAATAAATTTTAGTCATCGCTGACAATGATTTAATAATTTTTTGTTGAATTATTTGGTTTCATAAAGCTTGGCGCGCGAATTGTCATAAAATTAATACCCCGACCAGTTGTTACTTATCAACCAATCATTGTTCAATGAAATCAGTTGGTAGCTACTTTTATAAACAAGCTTTTCAAAACCAAATAATTCAACAAAAAATAATTAAATCATTGTCAGCGATGACTAAAACTTATTTTATACGTTTTAGTACACGGCTTAAATAAACGCTTATCTTTAAAAATGTTTCTCATTAGTTATTGCCAATGAATCTACTTTTCCATTATAAGTGAGCCCTGTATAGGCTTTTACGCACACCAGCTGAATATCAAGTATTCATAGGTTTTCAATTTATTTAAGTATAATTTGATTGTCTTTATATACGTACGCGAAGTTTATCTCAAGTGGGTTTGCAATACTTTTGAGCACTGATAAAGAGTCTAACAGGATGATGGATTTCTCTATTTTCTGTTCGTTAATGTATTCGATTGCTTTCAGAATACCAATTGCTTTTGCTGTAAAAATTAAGGTTTCTTTATTAACTTTTATTTGACATTCCATTTCGTCGTACACGTAGAATGCGCATCAGTGTATATTTGTGCATATCCAGGGTATTCATGTAAGGCTTGTTGTTATCGCTTATACTTGGTATTTTGCTATACGTTGGTATAATCACCTCTTTTTTGGACATTAGTGAGAGATATTCTTCCATATTGTTCGTTATTGAGTGTGGTTGGGTTTCTGAAACCGGAGCATAATAACGGAGATTTGTTTTGACCAGAAAGTATTGGTTAGGTCTTGTGTATTCAATCGGCTGATGTCTTTGATGATTCCTGTTTTTTTTTATTCATGCTTTTACTATACTCTTCTCTGATAGAAATTTGCGTCCAATCTCAAGTGAAGTTTCCAAGGCTTCTACTCTGAGGGTTTCGACAGGCGTAGAGTTCATGGCGCCGGTACATAACCTCAGGGCGGTGTTTTGGATCACGTCCAGTTTCTTCAATAACTGTTTGCCCATACAATATATCTCCATAATCAATGATTGTTCTTATGTACGATCGATAGAACATAGTAGCCGTTTGTGGTTCTGTACCCCAACAAGTTCGTCTGATTGATTTCAGGCAGTTCAGTCCCTTATTGCATTTGTTAATAATATGCTCTATGAAAGGTCGCCATGATAATTTTTATCTAGGACCGCTTCTGGGTACTTAGCATTTTCACGTATTGGAAAAATTGCATTTACTTATTGAATATCGTCGCATTGATTCAAGTGATGTCTCGTGAAGATAGTGACAGTGAATTTATCTAGTGACCCACTTGAAAACAGTCTACTACTGTCTAATACAGTCCCAACTTTCATACGGTATATCAGGTTGGGGAGGGGTTAATAATGCACATTTGAATTGCTTAAATATCGTACGAAAAACAAATATAAAAATAATATTAGGTAAAGAAAGAACTAACTCAAGTGATAAAGTATACAAAAAAGTGGAATATTTGATATATTGTCAAAAAAATTTACTAAAAATATACAAAACGAACGTGAGCATATTGTTATAACTCCAAAATGTTTGAAACTAGTGGAACAAAGACATTGTACTTATTTATCTGGGCCCAAAAACTTGGGATCTTTTACCTGACAAAATCAAAATTATTCCAACTCACAGTATGTTCAAAACCCAAATTAAATAAAAACTTTTTAACAAAAAATTAAACCGACGAAATACGGAACTGAAAAGTAAAAAATAAAATAAACCTCTTAGTCTCAATAACCAAGCTCCTAAACTAAGTAAGTAACTAATTTTGAGTCGGCGCCAAACAAACAATCAACAAAGATCATTGAATTACTTCAAAAAAATTATCAGAATGTCACCGCGCAACTCGATGCCATCATTTTACGCCTTACCTAATTCATTTGCTTGTTTGTTTGGCGCCGACTCAAAATTAGTTACTTACATTAGTTTACGAGCTTGGTTATTGAGACTAAGAAGGTTTTTCTTATTTTTTACTTCTCAGTTCCGTATTTCGTCGGTTTAATTTTTATAAAAAAAACTCTATGGTATTGATTCACGCGCTGAATTATCCGGGAAAATATGTGTGATTTAGATCACGTTGATGTTTTTGGCATTCAGTTATAAGATTTTCAGTACATTGGGATTTTAGAAATCCAACTCGATATACTCATTTCCTGATCTTTATGTTCCGAATTCCTCTGATAAAGAGAAATATTTTTTATTCCTGCTTCATGATATTCAACATAAAATTAAATAGAGACAAAACAAAATGGCGGCTCCAATATAGCGGAGAAAATGGAGATTATGGTTCGATTCTATTCAAAATTGGTATGTGGTTTTTTGGGGTCAGAGATTATCAATATTTCTCAGAATTCAATAAGATGACAGATTTCATGAATGACTAAGGATAATAAAATAAAAATGATAAAATAATTTAAGAAAATATTTTATACAAAGGTACTAAAAAAACTTTTTGACAAAAAATTAAACCGACGAAAAAATCAACTGAAAAGCAAAAAATAAAATAAACCTTCTTAGTCTAAATGATAATTGAGCTCCTAAACTAATGTAAGTAACTGATTTTGAGTCGGCGCCAAACAAACAATTATCGAAGATCATTATCTATGGAAGAAGTCATCAAAACGCAGCCGTGCATCTCGCTGCCATCATTTTACGCTTCACCTAATTCAATTGCTAGTTTGTTTGGCGCCGACTCAAAATCAGTTACCTACATTAGTTTAGGAGCTCAATTATCATGTAGACTAAGAAGGTTTATTTTATTTTTTGCTTTTCAGTTGATTTTTTCGTCGGTTTGATTTTTTGTTAAAAAGTTTTTATTTTTTACTTTTCAGTTCCGTATTTCGTCGGTTTAATTTTTTGTTAAAAAGTTTTTATTTTTCAATTTTTTGTGGCTGAAATCTACCAATTACTAACTACTTGTTTTTTGATTACTTCCAAATACTTACTTACCCACCTTACTTCAACTATTACCAGTTAAATAATATGATTATCTACTTTTACTATTTGTTGTAATATAAATTATTTTCGGTGTTCTGGTTAGTTTATCCAATTACTTTGTATATCATTCCATCCTCTCATAAAATATACTGATTTTGACGGAACAAGAATAATGTCAGTAGCGATCTGTCATTGTCAACTACGTATGTGTGTGCTAATGTTCACTAGTGAAAAATCAAGTATCCCCTATTTTTCTACCCGTAAGGGTGGCTAATTCCTTTTGAAATGCAAATATAAGGTATACCCAATCTATTAAAGAAAGAATCATCCAAATCGAAGAACCCAGTACAAAGTTATGCCTGATGGAATCGGTTAACGGACCAGAATTCAGAGGGTGAGTGATCAATATCCTTCATTTCGCTACCCTTTCATCTCTTAAATTCAAATGGGACCAAAGTCGAAGTACACCCTATCCACTGAAAAAAGAATTATCGGAATCGGACGCCTCAGTAAAAAGTTATGCGTGATCATACATAAAAAAATATGATGGAAAAACAAAATATACGGGTCGAATAGAGAACCTCCTCCTTTTGTGTTTCGTCGGTTGAAAATGGATCAGTACTTATAAGAACAAAAGAACAAACTATTTTAAAAATATGATTAACCAAATAATGTTATAGAGATAATTCTGGCAAATCATTAATCAATTGCTATTAAATTATATATTGATGCTTACCATTAACATACTCACTGTGATAATTACTATTTTATGATATTTGAGATACCGAAACACCTGAATATGACCTTACCCGACTGTGATATTTTAGAAAAGCCTGAATATGAATATAATATATTGGTTCCTCTATTATTGAAATCAGACTTGAAGCATTTTCCCCACAAATTTCTTTTTTGGTGTATATTAAATTACATGTTATGTATACATATATAACTATGTTTGAATTTGTAAATTTTTTATTTTAAATTTCTCATTTTTAGTTTATTATGATGTACATTTAGTGGTATTCTGTTTATTTACTGATATACTGAACTTCATGTAAATGTATTATAATTTTTTTTTTGGCAAATAAATATTATTATTATTATTATTATTCCAGATCCTTATAATTGTTGATGATTGCATCTACTGAGCTTCCCAGGGCTTCGATGCACCTATCAATTTTTTTATCGTAGGTATAAATAGCAAAGTCGTCGGCGTAATGTAAGATTGTGGCATTTTCAATTGTTGTGTGCATTTCTCTGGTGTAGATGTTGAACAGTAGAGGTGATAATACTGATCCCTGTGGCAATCCCACTGCTACTTGTCAAGGCCCTAAAAGGGGTAGTTATAATGTTGGATGAGTTGTAAAAAAATGTTACTCAGTACTGAATAGCTTTGTTAGGAGTGCGGGTATCAAAGGTGGACAATATCTTAGTGGTGATAGAAACTTTTTTGCTCTTTTCTATCTTTTTCGAGTATTAAGAATAAGATTGACATGCAAGTTTACTGATGTCCTCTGAAAATCAGAGTTGAATAGGCTACTGCCTAGGTAATGCATTCTCTCGAAAACATTTAGTATGTCTGTGAGTTGACGGGGTATGTGATGATGTCTAGTCCAGGCGCTGAGTTGGTTGTTTTTTCAAACAGAACAAAAGCTCATCCATTGTGATTGAATAATCGGAGATATCGTTTGTATTATCGTTGTTGAGCTCTCCGAAAATTTCTGTAGTGTCATTAGTTACTGAAGATGGAGTAACTTTTTCCAGAAAAGGTTCGACCCATTTGTAGTTCTCACATTTTTTAGCTCTTATTGGGATTCTTTGCATCTTTCTTGATCGATTCCAGAGTTCAGAGCAGGGTGAATTTTTGTTAAGGTTTGAACACCATTTTATCCAATGAGATTTAGCTTTTAGTTCAAGAAAATTTTTTGTGCGTGCCATTTCTCCTTTACATAACATACAATTTTCTTCTGTGCTATCTCACCAAAGCAAATTTTCTGGAATTTACCGATTCGTCGCATTCACTGTACCACCAGGGAGGGGAGGAGTTTCTTGCGTTTTTTGAGTATTTTGTTGATTGGGATAGCATTTTGCGCTGCTGTATTAATTCCATTTATGAAATATTCATATTTTTCATCACATATTTGGAAATTTCGATATAATTGTGAGAAGTAAGGTCTTCAATGTTCTTCGTATTCACTCCAGTTAGCTTTTTTAGTATTCCATTCTCTTTGGCTGCACTTTGTCTTCTGTATGAGGATAAGTCTTAGTCCAATCCGTTATTATTGGGAAATGTAGAAGTAGAAGTATTTATTTCACTACAATATACAATAATATTAGTAGAACGTCATAAACAAAACATGGAAAAGATATAAATGTAAAGACACAGTTTGAATAAACATAGCATAATAATATAATTGAAATTGATAATAACTCCGGGGTAGAGTGTCCATCACATACAGTCAAATTCACTCTTGTTTAAAACGAAATACTCATTGACATTATAGAAACAATTTTTTGTATTGATTCTGATTTCAAAGTGAATGAAGCACAAACTCTTAATCCTAGAAGGTAGTCTGTTATATAAGTGTAGGTTCAGAGAATTATTTTGCGACAACTATAGTCTGAATCTAGGAGTTGAGATTAGATCATCATGGCTAGTGGTGTAATGGTGGACTTCGGATGGGGCTGAGTATTTATACATTTCAAGTAAACATGAATGAATGAATACACTGGGAAAATGCATTATTTGAGAACTGATGAAGAGAGGGTGGCAATGTTCACGGTGATGAACACCCGCCAATACTCTGATAACTCTCTTTTGGAGAATAAAAGCTTTATGAGAGTGACACAAATCACCCCAAAGAAGAATACCATAAGACAAATGACTATGGAATAAACCGAAATAACAAGATTTGAGAACGTGAATAGTGACGAAATTCTTCAAACGTCGACTCAGAAAGGTGATACTAGGCAGTTTCTTCGCTTATATAGCGATGTGGGTCCCATTTGAATCTATCATCAAGATGTATGCCAAGTAATTTCACACAAGGAACAGAAGCCCCGAGGGCGCACTTCGGACGCCCGTCCGAGTACCCACTTCATATAAACCCACCTCCCAGGAGAAAGTGCCTGCCTATTTCAGTTTATCAATCTCCCGGAAGAGGTTTAGGGTCGCTGGAGGATCCGGATATGCCGGATCAGCGCGCTAAGTAATCCTAGCTACAATTAGAACTCAGCCACTTGATAAGACAAGCTACTGGCTATGGGATGTCAGTATCCGAGCGGATTAATGCGCCGCTCCCCGCCGAGTCAGGCAGATAATACATTCACCTCAACCCATAGGTGAAGGACTCCCCCGTCTCTACCAAATTACGGTATTGTTTTCCATTGTTCCACTACCTAGTGCCACGCCCCCCAGAGTCCAACACCATGTGGAGAGGCACCGGCGTACCGGTGGGGTCATCCTCCTTCCCTGGGTACCCACGTTAACAAGACTCCTTCTGTCAGCGTTTGATGGGTCACCGCCATATCAGACTTTCGACCTGATATTACTCGTGTAACGTGTGACGAGTAACCGTTCGAGTGAGGGTTCGCCATGACTACTAAACACGCTACCATGTTACCGAGAGAGGGACCTGGACTTTGCCCAGCAGTGTCTGGGATCGTCGTAGATACTCCCCTCCCGCCGGCCTAGTCACATGGTGGGGCTAGGCCCAAAGCAATTTTACACATCCACCTCTAGATTTGTATTTGAAGATATAAGACCAAATGAAGATTGAGTTTATTACAAGTGGACCAAGTTTTGGCTGAAGCCATTGTCTCATTGGATAACGTGGACAGATTTCCAACATTATTACTCTGACAGATAAATGTTGTATAGTCAGCAAAATTAACGCTTTTCGGTGGTAGAATATAAAAATATTGATCATTTATATATACTGAGAAGAGGAGTGGACCCAGAACTGATCCCAGGGGAACACTCTGATTAACGGCCTTACTGCTCGATAGATCTACGTTTGATCTGGCACATTGGGAGCGTTCACTGAGGTAAGATTCGAAGAAATTCCAAGCTAAAACCCCTGATGCCGTAACTGTGAGGTTTCACCAATAGACTGTCATGCGAGACACAATCGAAGGCCTTCGAGAGATCACACAACTCAAGTTGTGAGTGTTTGCCTTCCTCGTTCTCGAGGCCCTCGAGCCCAGAGTGTCTGTCATTGTTTTCCAATTTATTTTATTAGCCAAATTGGGTGTGACCAAAAGATAAGTCCACTGCAGATTTTATATTAGCATTGGTAAATCTAGTGGGTGAGCCGTCGTTCAGTACAATGAGATCGGTATTATTCAGGGCATTCACGAGTCCTGCCCCAGAAGTTGTTTCTTGAAAGGATCCCCATAAACTATGGTGTGCATTGAAATCCCCTCCAATAAGAGTATTATCTTAGGTATTGTTGAATAACTTCAACCAATCATTGCTGGTTTTTCTTATATTTAATACTTTAACTGATGAAATTGATGAGTAGCTTCCATTAATACATATTTTTGCGCCACAGGCTTGCATAACCTCTATAATGATTTTTTTATCAATATGTCAACCCCTTTGATTCCATCCAGTCTATCTTTTCGTACAATAGCATATCCCGAAAATGTTATATTTATATTAGATTTGAACCAGGTTTCAGAGATGAGGGCTATATCAATATCGTTCTCTTTGAGAGATTTCGTGAGGATGTGATTATTGGATATTGCAGAATGTGCATTCCATTGTAGAATTTTTATTTCACTAATATTCGTTCTGTTTATTATCTACTCTTGTAGGGTAGTCAGATACATTTTTTTTAAATATTCTAGGTCAATAGTAGCCAAATTTTTAAGAGTATTGACAATTTGAAGAGATTGCAGATGAGATTTTCCCTATTCAGGTGTTCTGCGGTTTGCTGATTTTGGTTGTATCATAAGGGTTGGCTAGGGCCAAATGAGAAAGGGAACATTGGGGGAAGTTGATGGTCTCCTGCAGGAGAAAGTAGGTCTGAGGTTTCAAATTGATTCTTTGGCCTGTTTGGCTTCCACATATGATAAATTTTCTGTGTCTATTTTTCTTTCAACCTTGTCTTGTTCTACATATACCGGGCACTGTTTGGAGACTGTGATTTATGATTATTATTTTTGCAATATATGCAGAAACTATCCTGAGGATCCCTCACCAAGTGACTGTCCGTTTTTCCTTTTCCACAATTGATACAAAGAGTTGTCGTACCACGACATTGTTTCGCAACATCTCCGTATTTCAGACATCGAAAACATTGTATCACCCTGTGAATGTATGGCTTTACCGTGCATGCCATGCAACACTGTTCAAAAATATATGTGAGGGAAGTTTGTTTCCCTCGAACGTTACCACAACTGTTTGTTTTGGAATAAATACGGTTTCATTGTTATTCTGTATTTTACGTTTCATTCGTTTGACATGTGTCATCGTAGTTGGAGATAAAAAATTGCTAAAGAGATATTGTTCATCGAATGTTGTATCCACATCTATCTTTCATAACTCCTTTTCTAGATAGAAGATTATTTGGAATGTACGCTCTCAAATTTTCCGTTGCAAGCAATTAATTCGTTATCAACTTATTTTAAGCTGCACTCTAACCCTATTTTTAACCGACGAAACCAAAAAGGAAGAGGTTCTCTAGTCGACGCGTATATATATTTTTTTTGTATGACCACGCATAACTTTTTACTGAGACGTCCGATTCCGATAATTATCTTTTCAGTGGATAGGCTGTACTGAAAAGATTAAATCCACCCCTAAGACTAGCAAAATGAAAGATATTGATCACTCACCCTCTGAATTCTGATCCGTTACCCGATTCTATCAGGCATAACTTTGTACTGGGTTCTTCGATTTGGATGATTCTTTTTTTATAAGATAGGGTATACCTCATAGTTATCACATTTGGATTTCGAATGGAATAATCCACCCTTACGGGTAGAAAAAAATAGAGGATAATTGGTTTTTCACTTGTGAACATTGGCACACATATGTAGTTGACAATGACAGATCGCTATTGTCATTATTTTTGTTCTCCTACATCCATCACAATCATTATATTCTATGAGAGGATGGAATGATATACAAAGTAATGAAATAAACTAACCAGAACAACAAAAATAATTTATATTACAACAAATAGTAAAAGTAGATAATCATATTATTTAACTGGTAATAGTTGAAGTAAGGTGGGTAAGTAAGTATTTGGAAGTAATAAAAAAACAAGTAGGTAGTAATTAGTTGATTTCAGATACAAAAAATTGAAAAATAAAAAGTTTTCAACAAAAAATTAAACCGACGAAATACGAACTAATAAGTGGAAAATAAAATAAACCTTCTTAATCTCAATAACTAAGCTCCTGAACTAATGTAAGTAACTAATTTTGAGTCAACGAAGATCATTAAATTACTTCAAAAAAATTATCAGAATGTCACCGCGCAACTCGATGCCATCATTTTACGCCTTACCTAATTCATTTGCTTGTTTGTTTGGCACCGACCCAAAATTAGTTACTAACATCAGTTTAGGAGCTCAGTTATTGAGACTTAGAAGGTTTATTTTATTTTTTACTTTTCAGTTCCGTATTTCGTAGGTTTAATTTTTTGTAAAATTTTTTTGTCCCACCCTATCAATTCTTACTATGTTTGGTACCTTGAGTTTTTTATGAAAGATGTGTCCCACTGCCATAGGATGCAATTTCCCTATATTTTCCTCGTTCATTTTCTCAATGAACACGTAAATAACATCGGAGTAAAGATTCTGTTTTTGTAAATTAAAGATCTTACTTTTTTGTCCAGTTTCATTATCTGTACTCATCTGAGTGGAGCGTTGGTTATCCTTGGCCGTCACTGTCGTCTAAATTGGGTTTAGCTGGTCTGTCATATTCACTTCGTTTAAATTGTGATTATTTCAACACTGATATCACTTTCACTTCCCCCACTGTCATCAGGGGAGTTTCCTTTAGTCATGTTCACTAATATACAATCCACCACTTAAGCACATTCACTCGCGAGGAAAAAAAGTCACAAATTATATGAAGAAACTTCAAAATTAGCGGCTTTTTGCTCAGCTATCGTGAAACACTACTTATATGCCACAGTCACAATATCGAATGAATTACTTTTTTATATGATAAAAACATATAGTGTTATTGAACAAGAACCATATTGAATGATGTGAAATATTGAATTACTGTGCACCATGACGTAGTAGTACCAAGTTTCTAGATATGAAAGTAGGACCTATTTTTCAACCGAATAAAACAAAATCTTGATAATCAATATCTCGATTAATTTTAAAGATGGGCCAAATCGGTTGGGTTCTGAAGTTTTGAAATGGCGGCTGTTGAGAGATTGAAAAAAATTATCAATAATTCATTTTCATACCAATATTGGCCAACTATAGATCGTTTGTTGAAGTTTTATGAGCACAACAACAACTTTCATTCGAAAAGTTTTTCTCCAAGATGTAAACACAAAGAGAAAATCGCTATAAATTAATTAACTTCCAATGAATCAAGTAAATCCTGTCTATATCCTTGTGTGTTTTTGTTCAATAGTTGAGTGAACGTTTGTATTTTCAGAAGTGTTGCATCTGAATTTAATTTTTTTGGATATCTTGATGAAATTCTTTAGTTGAATCAAACCAAAAGGAAATCAATTTTGTTATACATCTTTCATTTGATTTAAATCATATAATATAGAAATATTAAGAAGCGATCAGAGGAATTTAAATCCTTCTCCAACTTTCAATGGTAGAATTCAAGGTTTATACAAATATAGAAATGCAATTTGCGTTTTACTAAGAATATTCCATTATTTTTGACACATGATTCATTAGCTTGATTGATGGCAACTTCAGAATCTATAAATAAATTTTGAAATCTATTTTCTACGTCCAGTTCAAGGCCTTGTCCATAATCATCAGATGTTCTGTTCATAGAATCAAGAATGGTTTGAAATCATTGTTTAATAATTAATTTAAGTGTACAAAACACACGCATACAAAGCCAATGAATGTCTCAGTACGATATCGTCCAGAACATATATTTATTTTGCTAATCGGTTCTATAATTATTTACTCTTGGAAATCAGATATACAACAACAATGTTTTAATTCAGAAAACAGGTGAATTGTCTCATTTCAGAGTTGAATATTCGTGTGTGTCATACATTCATTATTTGAGCCTTCGTTCATGTCGATATAAGCTCAGGATTATTTCATTTTCCCGAATCTTTAGCAACAATTTTAAAATATATTTTGTGTTGTCCTTTTTTCTTTCCTGTTCTGAATAATTCTGATTGATCATTGTCGCAGCAATATAGCATCTTGCACTTCCGTTCATTTTTCATCTATTCCTTACATATTGTATTCTTTATGTGATTTATTTGTTCAACATATTGCAAACTGTGGTGAAATATAATATCAACACAATCTCATCTACGTGAAGGGGAAAATTTGAATAATTCAAACAAAGGAACTCATGCTCTGTTGATGCTTTAGTGACATGTTTATTCCTGGAATTTCACTTCATGAGCTATCTAGACAGTGTGTATGTAATGTGTTCTATTTTAATCGTATTATATGAATGAATATTATTATAATACCAAACTAACAGAAAACCTGAATGACAATAGATACTAATGAATTTAATTCGATTATCCACAGAAAGCCGGTCAAATATCTTCAGTCGTAACATTGATGAAATAAGTTAATTGGATTCAGTTCTATACCTCCAAGAATTTTTATAGAAAATCTAATTTCACGCTCCAACGAGTGAATATCATATTATCCCCACAGACATTATTTATAACAAGTTTTGTAGATCAGCCAGTAAATGTCACCTATTAACTATTGACCGTATACAATACAGGTGGCTACGAATCTGTATCGGAGCTATGAAATCAACCCCTACTATAGTACTGCTAGCTGAAAGTAAAGATGTACATCTACGAATCAAATATGAAATTGAATAAGGAACTTGTGAATCAAGGTTCTCGAAAGGGATCTATAGGTTATCTATAGAGAATTCAACTAATAAATGTATAATGTTGACTACGAAGCACTCCTATGTAAAACTGAAGTTGTTATATTCCCCCAATACATGGAATCATTGAAATTCAACAATTGCTTAGTAAAGTTCATACTCAACTCAACTCTGAAGTATCCTATCCAATATAAGAAGAATCATCCAAATCGGATAACCCAGTACAAAGTTATGGGTGCACGCTAAATTTCCACCCTCAAGGATGCATTTTTTTTCAAATTCGAATGGGATCAACTTTGACCAATGAAGAAAAAATCGTCGGAATCGAACTACTCTATGAAAAGTTATGCGTGGTCATACATAAAGAAATATACGCGTCGACTAGAAAACCTCCTCCTTTTTTTTCGTCAGTTAAAAATAACCCCTTCACCTCTCTGTACTTGCGATAATGCCTCCGTTTGTGATATCAATTACATTTTCTTCAAATGCCTCAATCATAATGAAACTGAAGTTATTGATGAATTTATTTTACAGAACGACATTTGTTTGCCAGAAAATTCCTACATAATATAAATATTATAATATTATAGAATTAACTATAAAATAAACATCACAAAAATACACTTTTTCAATATTCTGTGGTTAATGGAATAATTTCTTTGCCAAATCTGCCAAACAAAAAATCATAAGTTTTATGCCAATTTCTATTGTAGATTCAACCAAACAATGAAGTTACTTATTTATTCTTTGTTTCCTTTTAGCTTTCGGTGTCAGAGTTCGGTCTAGTTGGGTGTCTTGTCGTCTTCCATTGCTTCCTCTATTCTCTTCTGTATTGTGCTCGGGGTGATATGTCTTCTCATTCTATTCCTCCTATTTTAGCTGCTTTTTCCATGTCTTCCGGGGCCTTCCGGGGCCTTCCTCCCTATTCCCTTTTTCCTTGTATACCTCTTACTTTCCCCATTCTCATACAATCTGATCTGACCCTGTTCTATTGTGGTTTTATCAGGTGTTATTTTTGGGTTATTTCGGAAAGTTTCATTTTGTATATTATCTCGTCCAGTTTTGGGCAGAAATCTCGGTTCCATGTAATTTAGCTTTGATTTTTGCTTCTCTGCATGATTTACTCCAAACGTAAGTGTTGGCTTCACTTCGTTCAGCACTTCTTTCTTACTTGAAAAATGATTCTCCATAGCGTTTTCCGGTTTTGCATTTCCTACGTTTATTTCACCCTCCATCATTGCTGCTTATTTTGCTTACCAAATATTCAAATTTGATCACTTTTTTCTTTAATTTTCTTTTGTTGTGTTTTTTCTGTTACCTATCATACCGATTGAGACCATATATGCTTATCTTCATACTTATTTTTTTGAGTTTTTCATCTATTATTTTTATATTTTCTGTAGATATCTTCCATTTTTTGTGGTAATGCCATGTTATCTGCATAAGACATTTCCCTCAGACTCCCCCATTTTCCAAAATCCCACTTCATTCTGTTATTTGAATTTTTCATCGTTTCACCTAATACCGCATTGAGTAGAATTGGACTAAGTATACACGTTTGCTTATTATCATTAGAATTTCTCAATCCTTCGTTTCTGATCCTGATAGTTTCCTAATCTTCAAATGAACTCCCAATGCATTCTATCAGTTCTTCTCTTACTTTCCTTGGATTCACTATTATCCATACGTCTATCCTTATTTTTATCGAAAGCCTTCATATATCAATGAACCATGGAATACTTATCGATCTTCAATGCCTCTCTCTGCCTTGTTTGAATTCATTTTGTGTGTCCTCTAGAGTGTTAGGTATCTATGGCTCTCCTCAATCTTGTTCCTAATATTCTAGATACTTCTCCTACTACGCTAATTCTTAGAGTTATGCGTCTACAATTCTTACATTCCTGGCGGTTACCATTCTTGAAAAGACTGTTCCTGTTCGCCAGCCTTCTTTTCTCTTTTTATTCGCTTTAATTTATTTTGCAGTAGTTTTTCATTGTTTTCTCCACTTAGGTATTCTATAATTTATGTGGTTATATCATCGAGTCCCGGTATTTTTTCATTTTTGTTATTGCTTTCTGCATTTATGTTCTTGTTATATCCTGTGTTATTTCAACGTTTTGTCTGCCCCCTATGTTTTCTGCTTTCCACTTGCACTTCTTCATCCATTTGCTCTTCTTACAATTATACAAAATATTATTGCTATATTTTCTGAGTTTATTGGCTTTTTTATCTTTCATGTCCTTGATAACATTCGTTTCCGGTTTTCTCATACCTTTGAAGTTCCATAGAAGAGTTTTCGATTTTCATAAAACTTTTTTCTATCCTGTTTCCAAACCTTTCCTATGTTGCTTGTTTTCCAATTTCTTTTCCTTTCATTTTCGTCTGTATACTTCATGATATCTCGTTTGTTGTTGAATATTTTTTCCATTTAACTTTTTTCTCTTCAACTACCTTTTGTACTTTACCATTCACTATGCTATTCTCTTTTTATTATCGTTACCAACTTCTTTGGTTCCTCAACTTGCTTCAGCTGCCACTATGATCTTGATCTTTTTTCAATATTTACTTGCTCCTTTAGTAGGTTATCGTCGCTACCATTCCAGTATTTCTATAAGAAAGTAGTCAATTATTGATTTCTCCATCCTTCGTGGTTTTATATATATATATATATATATATAAATTTAAGCGAGTAGAACCACGAAGGATACATAAAGTATATATATATATATATATATATTTATATATATATATATATATATATATATATATATATATATGTGTGTGTGAACTACATTCAATTCAATGTTTCTTTTATTTTATTTTCTGTTAAGCTTTCTTCAATCCTCAATTACCATTACATATTTTCCCGTTCAGGTTATCCGATATTATTTTATTTTCACTGACCAACGCCCAAATCAAACCGCTGGACCTAAAGAGCTAAAATTTTGACAGCGTATTTCTAGGATGACATAGATAACCACTAAGAATGGTTTAATGATTGACCATCCTGGAAAGGTGAAACTACCGTTAGTTTTGAAATGGGTTTTTGAAAATTCAACCCTAAACGGGTTAAAATGGGGGTTGTATAGGAGTACCGTCAGTTTTCAAGTTGGAGTCATAAAAATTAATATTCCAAGTCGTTGTTACAAATGAAGGAATACGTGTTTCAGTGTTTTTCTGAAAATTCAACCCCTGAAAGGGTGAAATGGGGGGTTAAACCCATTTAACCCCCAGATTGGAAGTTCGTATAGGGGTTCCGTTAGTTTTTGAACAAAGTAACGCGTGTTTCAGTGTTTTTGGAAATTCAACTGGGTGAAAGTTCGTATGATAATTCTGTCAGTTTTTGAGTTAGGGACATAAAAAGTGATATTTGTGGTCTTTGTTACAAATGAAGAAATACGTGTCTCAGTGTTTTTGGGTATTCAATCTCTGAAGGAGTGAAAATCTTCATGGGGTTTCCGTTAGTTTTCAGATTAGGTTCATGGGAATTGGTGTGTTGGCTCTCTGAAGACTGGCTAGACGCTGTGGTGTCACACAATCAAAAATTGCAGTAGGTAAACTACACTAGCAAATCAATTATGCTATCCAAACGATCCAAAGGGAAACGGGATAACAGGAAGCGGGCAAAGCGGGCAGGCATGACTTATATGGAACAATACAACGAAAATCATAGAAAAAATACAAATACTACGCAGATGAATTCGCGGATACCAGCTAGTCTGCCAATATATTGACGATGAGGATGAGGAAACCGTGCTAACGTGTGCAGAAATCTACTTTCCTGCTAGTAACCTTTTGTTTGCAATACTAATAACAATAGCGATAACATTAAGAGTTGAAATTGTAGGATCGAATGGTTTCATCTAGTCAATTATTTTAATTTTAGCAATAACGATAACTTTAAGAACGCGACCTTGAATATTTCAACTTTTAGAGTCTTACGGCTAGGGCTAAAATATTTTCTACAATGCGCATGTCATGACAACGGACATATACGAATGAGTATGTTCCATAGTTTCATGTCAATTTTTCAATCACAATTAAACTGCTGAGACATGCTTGCAATGCCGTCGATGCTTCCTTTTCGTTTATCTCCATATCGCAATATGAACAAAACACATTTCAAAATGGAAATAGCCAAATAAGTTATATTTACAAGAATACAGAACTGAGCGAACTGTCACTTGTCATACCTGTCCTTACCTTAAAGTTATTGCTAATTCTAAATTCGTTGTATAAAATGGGTTCAATATATAATTAATCTTACGCTTATTGCTATCCTTATTCCTATTGCTATTGCTAAAAAAGTTGACTAAATCCATCTTGAATCCGAAAAGAAACATCAAATAGGTCAAAATCTGTCATTTTACTCCTTCGATAACTTTGACAAGTTTTATTTTGATATTTTGGAAAACAAAAGGCAACAGAATTGACGTTATGTAACCCTATTGCAAGGTTTTCAGTTTTGGTTATGTATAATTCACTGGCCCATATATTCACATCCATTTCCTTGGGGCGAAAAATGTTCGTTATATATGGTCTATTATCCTAGAAAACTTTGAAATATACAAAAATCCATTGGGTCCTTTCAATTTCATTTTTCTACATATATATCATGGGGTGAAGCCTTTTATTTAAATATTTTGAGGGAAAAGCTGAATTAAAGAACGTCAAACATTTAGATTTTTTAGTATATACCCTGAAAATTATATTTGCATAGTTCCAGGAAACCTATTGATTATTCATAAAAATATTGCACGTGATTCATCATGTCTACTAGTCGTTATCTCTAACCTCTAGTTTGGATCGAATATACATGAGCTTCCCATGTGGCTCGATCGTGTTTAACTTTTGTCATATTTTGCCAAAATATTTACCAATATAGCTTGCAGACAATAAATAACATATCTTCATTCCACTAGGATATTTATATTATTTATATTAATTTTTCAAACCGATATTCATAACCAATTCAAAACTATGAAATAAGTTGAGTAAAATCAAGAACGACTGATCTATTGAAACAAAATTATCGGTGCCATTTTTTTTACCGAGGATTCCAATCGATGATAATGAATATCCCGAGACCACAGATTTGTACACGTGATGGATGCCTTCAATACTATTTGTCACAACATACTCTTTGATAAAGTGAAACGTAGTGGTATGAGAGGTAGATCATATGATTTGATCGAATGTTATTTGTCAAATAGAAAACAAATAGTTGACATTGATGGAGTATTAAGTAGCCCAAAAAATATAACTAATGGTATACCCCAGGGTACTGTCTTGGGTGTTATTCTCACGATATACATCAACAGCAAATCAATACAATAATCCAGTGGAACTATCTCAAGTTTTGCGGACGAAACTGCAACTGTATCGGGCCAAGACATGGCAAGAACCGAAAACAAAAACAGAGAAAGATATCAGAAAGATCATACACTGGATTCAGTACAATAAATTAACTTTAAATGTGGATAAAACGAAATAATTTCCATTCTCTTATGATAGGTAGTAAACTTCCTGGCATGGGATCATCAAGAATTTCTATTCCATCAAGTATTTGGGTCTGATCATTGATCGACACATGGGATGGAATTTGCAGATATCTAAATACGTTGCTTCTTATCACGTTTCAAACTTCTAAAATAATGTCTCGGAATATCATACTTGAAAACTGTATATTATGACCTTGTATAGTCCCTACTATCTTATGGTATCATAATATGGGGTGGGCTAAATTATTCATATTTGAACTCTAATATTCTGCAACATAAAATATTAAAAATGATATCAAGTAAAAAACGCACTTAGCCAACGGATGATTTCTTTGCGAAAAGTGTCATGGATGTACAACAACTATATTGCATGAAAATGTTGATTTTAACAGAAAAAAATACAAAATATTCATATCAATGAGAAAAAGAAATGTCCAAGTCCCAAGAAGAATTGAATCAGTTGAACAGGGACATAGCAGCAATCTGGGTCCAAAAATTTGGGGGATATTTCCTGAAACTATGAATTACATTAAAAAATTCAAGAATTATAAACATGAAACAAAAACATGGATTAGAAATGCTTAAAGGAATTCAATTCAAAATATATTAAAACAGTGTAAATATTCAGATCTGCAACTTTACATTTTATAAAACTTACTTGAACTTACAAAAATGCCTGATGCTGACAAAAATTCCGGAGTTGAAGAGAAATTCCTCAACTTACATGGAATATTTTGGACATAGATCATTGACTTGTTCAAAAACTCCCCAAATTAGACAGATTTTTTTTTTGGATATCAATGAAAATAAAAGTCTTCACCTTATTGGCTATGCACAACAGTTTGAACTCAATGTATTTCATATATTGTAAATTACATGTATTTAAATAGATTTTCCTTTTCCAAGTTTGTTATTATTATTTCAAGTTTCGGATTAGGGGCATATCACATACAAGCGATACTTGAGTATTGCTCCCGTGGTGCCATGTTTATTTACAATTATGTATACTTTATAATTGGTTGCATCATTATTATTATTATTTTCATTGATTTGCTAGACCAATACGACATAAGACAACCACTTGGATACCCAAAAAGCATTTGCAGGTCTGATGAGTACGTCCATAATACGTCTATCACATATTTATTGGTTTTACTTATCAGACGAGTATATCCAACGTACTCCCAATGGATGTCTATGGAATATTTTCAAATAAGACTAGTATATTTATACTTCGTTAATTTATAATTTCACAAAACAATAATCCCGCACTCCACTGAACTCTGGACTTAATTGGTATCGGTTGCTTCTAATTTGAATGAATTCCCTACTGACCTGCCTGCTATATACGAGGTCACTAGCACCTAGAGCATTCGCGGTGGTCACTTATCGATTTATTCGAGATCCCTCGATCATTCCGCGCCGTATCAATACTTTCTGTAACCTTGCCATAACGTCAGCCAGTCCCATGAAAAAAATATGCAGTGGCGTTTTGTACTCGCAACACTTCCCCTTCTAATTTTGATCGTGCCGATCAAAAGCCACCATTTCATGATAGGGCTTCAATCTTTCGAAATTGAACAAGTTTCTTTCCAGTCTTAGGGCTACGTTGAATTCTGTAAACCATATAGTTAATCCTCGTGGGGTCCTTTGTATAGCCAAATCTGATCTTCTATGATTTTTCGGGAATCAGCATTCACATCATAGCCTGTCACTTGCTAAAATCGACGTTTTCCGAGCTGTTTCGAGAATTCTCAACGTGCTGTCCCACAGTTGATTACACAGTCCCGCACTTCTACATCTTTGATGCTTGGTGAAAAGACACCAAGTCACATGGTATTCCAAAAATAATGCTACCAGTGGTAAGCTTGGTTGAACCAAGCACAGCTGCTCCCGGGGTATGCTTGGTTGAACCATATGCCATCAGAAATTATGGAAGTCGTGTTACCCAGTACGCCTGATGTCTTTCTGCAACATTGGAAATATGTACTTCTATAGTTTGGATGGATCTTCCAACTATGCCATCTGACTGAGGATTAAGTGCAGTTGTTCTGGTCCTGCCAATCCTCATCAGCTCATGATCTTTCTTTAATAACTCCTTCCTTGATCGGAATGTAACTCCATCGGTAGTCCAACTGTCACTTGGTCTGGAATAGCGTTGGATTCTGCCCATTTGCTGAAATAGTCCATGGTAACAAAGATATATTTGTCGCCATCATTCGTCATAGGAAATGTCCCAGTTACATCCATAGCAACAATCCGGGTGAATGGGTACCTACAATATATTTATTCATTTCACCATAAGACCTTATTTTGGGACCTTTATTCTAGACTAGGCTATGTCTGCTCTTGTCCAGAGTTTCTCCTAGATGTCCTCTTCCAACTATTCCTTTTCGAGGCAAAACCACTTGGGACATTGATGACCTCTTAGACTCAGCTGATGCCCACACCCGTTTTATCATTCCATTTCCCACACCCACGTTGATTCGAGAATGAGATGAGTTACATTTCGACCAAGGCAGAAATTTTGAGCCAGTTATTCGAAAAAAGTTTGTGAACTGATAGGTATCAAGAAGACCAGAACTACTGCGCTTCACCCTCAGTTGGACCGCATGGTTGAGAGATACAATCGTAATATAGAAGAACGTCTTTCCAGGATTGTGGAAAGACATCAAAAGGACTGAGACAGGGATCATCCACTATTTTTGAGGTCATACAGAGCAACTGTCCATTATTCAGTTAACCCCGGCTAGCATTATCTCTGGGAACTTCGATTGCTTTGTGACTTTGTGTTTGGATTACCGGGCAACCAGTAGAAGTACGGGACTAAGATGTTTATACATCTTATACGGGACTATACAGATGAACTGAGGGACAGCATGTTGAAAGTCCACGAAGCAGTTCGGTAGTGATTGATATTGATTGGCAAGAGATAGGAAATAAGCTCGTTATGATTTGAAAGATTGTTCAGAAAGATTCAAAGGGGGTAATCTGGTTTAGCTGTACAACCCACGTAGGAAGAGAGGTGTATCTGTCAAACTGACACCGTTTTGAGAAATACCGTACGAGGTGGAGAAGAGTACCAGACAAATACTTCAAAAAGTAGCAGGGACATCTGTTGAACTTCCCAGAGGTGATCCAGTATTGAAAACAATAAGAAATCGGTTTCATATATATGAAAGATTCTATAACCAAATATTGAGAAAAATGTATAAAAAATCCCGTGGAATGAATTTCAAGTACTGTCATTTCATTCAAAACAAAAAGTAATAAAAACTTTTTAACAAAAAATTAAACCGACGAAAAAATCAACTGAAAAGCAAAAAATAAAATAAACCTTCTTAGTCTAAATGATAATTGAGCTCCTAAACTGATGTAAGTAACTGATTTTGAGTCGGCGCCAAACAAACAATTATCGAAGATCATCTATGAAAGAAGTCATCAAAACGCAGCCGTGCATCTCGCTGCCAGCATTTTACGCTTCATCTAATTCAATTGCTAGTTTGTTTGGCGCCGACTCAAAATCAGTTACTTACATTAGTTTAGGAGCTCAATTATCATTTAGACTAAGAAGGTTTATTTTATTTTGCTTTCAGTTGATTTTCGTCGGTTTAATTTTGTTGAAAAGTTCTTATTTTACTTCTCAGTTCCGTATTTCGTCGGTTTAATTTTTTGTTAAAAAGTTTTTATTTTTCAATTTTTTGTGGCTAAAATCTACCAATTACTAACTACTTGTTTTTTGATTACTTCCAAAATACTTACTTACCCACCTTACTTCAACTATTACCAGTTAAATAATATGATTATCTACTTTTACTATTTGTTGTAATATGAATTATTTCCGTTGTTCTGGTTAGTTTATTTCATTACTTTGTATATAATTCCATCCTCCCATAAAATATACTGATTTTGACGGAACAAGAATAATATCAGTAGCGATCTGTCATTGTCAACTACGTATGTGTGTGCTAATGTTCACTAGTGAAAAATCAATTATCCCCTATTTTTCTACCCGTAAGGGTGGCTAATTCCTTTCGAAATCCAAATATAAGGTATACCCTATCTATTAAAAAAGAATCATCCAAATCGAAGTACCCAGTACAAAGTTATGACTGATAGAATCGGTTAACGGACCAGAGGGTGAGTGATCAATATCCTTCATTTCGCTACCCTTAGGGGTGGATTTCATCTTTTAAATTCAAATGGGACCAAAGTCGAAGTACACCCTATCCACTGAAAAAAATTATTGGAATCGGACGCCTCAGTAGAAAGTTATGCGTGATCATACATAAAAAAATATGATGGAAAAACATAAAATATACGGGTCCAATAGAGAACCTCCTCCTTTTTGGTTTCGTCGGTTAAAAAGGAGTTAATGAAAGAGATGACTGATGATTCGATCGGGGATTCGGAGTGAGATTTCTGACATAGGTGTCCAAAGCAAATAATAATAAAACTTCATTCAGAATTGAGTAAATACAAAAAATAAATGACTACATGCTGGAAGTGAGTAAAGTAATTTGGGGATGAGTGCAAAGCAAATGAGAGGAGTTGGAAGCCCAATTAACAATTGAGGAGTTTGGTTTTTGCTTTTGGAAAGTATTTTTATTCGTTTTTGTAGGAAGACATTCAGTTCCATTGATTTAAAATTCAAAACCACGGGAAAATATCCATTATTTTATTTAAATTTGAATTAATTTAATCTTTGTATAAATCTTATTATATATTTTATAGTTTTCCCAATGTGTTTTTGATTGAGGATCAAAATCTACCAAGTTAGTCTTAAAACAACGCCAGTTCACAGATGTCTTCCTCAGATTTACATTTGTATATTTGTATTTGGTTTTTTATTGTATTGAATTGTCATTTTCCTGATATCTGTAAAACTGCACCGAATTATCAGTTGGTTTGAAATAATAGTCATGAAACAAACCGAATTCACAATAATAATTCAATAAATCATGTGAGAAAGTGGCTGTATGCTTGTTTCATGCAGAATTTATGTGCCCAACTTGTGTTCCTTCGACTATAACTGAGCAGTATACTTTCGGAGTTTTTTTTTTCAAAAGCTCGATATCAACTGAAGGTTTCTAATTTTCAATCATCCATTTTTTCAATTTCCCGCCGTTTAAAGTGGTTTATTGTTGGGTTATCAGATTAATGATCAATCTACTATCATCACGTCATAACCAATTAAAAGGTGCTCCAAAACGATAACATGCATAATCAGAAATCAACCAGATTGGAAAAATAAAACTGTTCTCTTTTTGAGTTTGTTCGACTCTTTGTCACTTCTCTTATTCTATCTGAAGTTGGGACTACTATAGGGTTGAATAGTGTGATACTCTTGTAGCGTGAAATAACCCTCAGCATGGAGTAGTAAGCCAAATTCTCAAAATGATTTTACAATGGTGGTGAGACGTTATGGTTCCATGGAAGGGCATCCCTAATATTCACTCCAAGCATATATATGGACGATTCCGTAATGATTGATCTACCTGAAAATGCTACATTGATTTTAATAGAACCGAATTTCGAGGAGAAAACAAGTCTTGATATCATTGATCCCCATTACAGAATATTTTTGCTGATCTTTATTCAAAGTTTCCAGATACCACCTTATTGTAATTCGAATTTCCTGTGATGCCATAGTCGGTTTGTGTGAATCTTTCACAGAAGATGATGAAAGTGACGATACTCCATCTACCTGATATCTCACATGCTAGAAACGGATGACACTTTTCATCACTTTCAAGGTGACAGGCAATGTTACAATAGACCTGTAGTTTTTAGGAGAAGTATTATTTTCTTTAATGTAAATAGTTGGTACAGAGCCGGAATTATTTCGGGAGTATCTTTTGAGGATTATTCCTAGTCAATGCTTAATATTATCTAAAGAATACAAGAAATGTGCTCAATACCTAATATATATATATATTAATCCAATAAATAGACACAAAATTTCACCAGGAAAATATATAGAGTATCCATTGAATTCTCCCCACCTAAAAATAAAAAAAAACTTTCTGAATGTTTTATTTCTAGCTTTAACTGAAAAAAAAGGGACTAAAAAAAAAAATTGGAACTGAAGTAGTAGCTTGTGATCTCCTCCATAAAAATGGTATCAATCAAAATTTTGATATATATATATATATATATATATATATATATCAAAATTTTATATATATATATATATATATATATATATATATATATATATATATATATATATATATATATATATATATATATATATATAAATATATATACATAACCATATAAGAAATTTTTTTATTAACAATTTCTCAGAAAATTTCATTCCTCATAGAAGTTGGTGCATTCAATTAGACTGAATACGCGCATAGCCGTTATTATCAGTGGCGTGCGTCTAAGCGGGAATCGGCCGATATTCTAAATTCACTATAGAGTAAAGTGACATTACTATGGAAAATATCGAAAACTGTTATCGATAAAAGTTATTTGCAATTGGACGATACTCCCATTTATCCAGTTTAGTCTACCAGTTACTAATTTCAATAATTGCTTGAAGAGTAGGCCTCATGGAGGTCAACTCATTAAGCAGTTATTGAAATTAGTAATTGGTAGTCTAAACTGGATAACTGGAAATATCTTTTAATTGCAAACAACTTCTTTTAATAACATTTTTCGATATTTTACATAGTAATGTCACTTTACTCTACAGATAATTCAGAATATTATTTGTTTTGCGTTACTCTGAACGCACTAGGAGTACGACTTTCGGTGTCGCAGATTGGCCTATACTGACATCTGTTGGTGACCTATTAATGTGCACGAAATTTCGTGTCATTGAATTCCACGTCATTAGGTCTAAGCTTCACCCCACAAATTATAGGTGTTACCTCTATAGTTTTGTGCATTCCACATTTTCATACTTGCCAGTTGGTATTAGAACTCTGAGAGATTTGGTAGGATTTTAGAAATACCACAAGCCGTCCTGATGATTGGGAAACCATGAAACAGCTGTAGGCGGATGATGACTTTCCGGAATCGTTACAAATCTCTCTTTCTTCCGTTATTTTTTTGCGTTACTCTGAACGCACTAAGAATACGACTTTTAGTGTCGTGGATTGGCCTATACTGACATCTGTTGGTGACCTATTGATGTGCACGAAATTTCGTGTAATTAAATTCCACGTCATTAGGTCTAAGCTTCACCCCACAAATTATAGGTGTCACCTCTATAATTTTGTGCATTCCACATTTTTATACTTGACGGTAGGTATTAGCACTCTGAGAGATTTGGTACAAAATTGAGAAAGACCACAAGCCGTCCTGATGATTGGGAAACCATGATGATATTTGAACCAAGCATGACTCAAAAATCGAGCTGAAATGGACCCAAAATGTTTTTATTCTATTGACTCAAAAATGTCAGTTTTTCGATGGATTTCTCCTCAGTATCGAATGTAATCGAAATGGTAAGGGTATTTTTGAATTGAGAGGGTCAAATCACATGAGAATGAATGTTTCTCAGATTTAACAGTGAGAAGATTTGGCAAATGTGTCCGCAAATCTCTGGGAAAGCTTCAGTAACTCACCATTATCTCGGAACATGCGATTTTCATTTTTCGTGCAGTGAAACAAGGAGAGGTAGGGAAAAGTTGGGAAAAGAGATGGAGATCAGACAATTCAAATTACAAAAGTATTTTTTTTTTCATTACTTATCATAGACCAAAAATTTCTTGAGACGCTCCCTCCGGTTGCAGTTTCGGAACAATGCTCGTTTTCATGATTATCACACACCCAAAGAGAGAGACGAACGATCATTGACCAATGAACATGGGTCTTACTTCCTCCAACGATAAAAATAGAACCATACTTGTGTACATTTTATAATGTTGGCCAAGTTGAATCTGAATTCCCAGTAGGCAATAGAAATGAAAAAGTGAACAAAAACTGTCAAATTACTAAACACGCCCAATTTCTCACCGGAAGTATCTATCTACAGAGATGTCTTTTTTGCTCGTCAGAAAATGTAACATATTAGGCATATTTTATCAGATGTAGTAACACCGTAACATGAAATGCCGAATGTGACATAAAACAACGCTAACTGCGAGCAGACGACAACGTGAAAAAAAATAGTGCTATGTTTTTAGAACAAGAAGAATGCGCGTGTCTCGGAGCAGTGCCGTTAGACTGCCAGTTGTTTCTCACTGATTTTATACCTGAGTTCACTCGCCTTTTATTTTTTCCTGTAATAATAGCCTCATTCTCACGGGGATCCTCAAGAACTCCAAGGTAAATATTGAAAAACAAAAAAGTTATGGATTCTTTCTGGAAAAAAGTCGGATTCTGCACATATCTCCAGGAATTTAAAATAATTCAAAAAGAAAAATACGTATTAAAAAAATTCGAATGCTATTCGAGAGGCCATATCTCAATGTACTTATAATTCTGTCGATTATTCCCCTATAAGGGGCGTTATGGAATAAATCATCGAATGTAAAACGAAATTTTATTATCAAGAAAAAAATGTGTACTCACTCACAGACATTTAATCGGAAATCATTGAACACACTTTGTATTTGGATTTTGTATGAACTTCGAAAGTGGTGTCATGTGGAAGTTGGGAGTTTTTCCTACATTTTAAGTAGCTCTTAGTAGCGAGGATATCGACGGACTAGTCCGGTTATATGAAAATTGGGGCAGACTACAAGTAGAAAATCGCGTTTATCTCCATAACCTCGTCATTTATCGCAAAATGTATAGTTAATATTTTTATACAAAAAATACGAAGATATAACTTTTATGCAAAACATTCTTCCATATCTCCAATACATCTGGAGTTGTATCTCAAAATATGAAAATTCAGAGATTTTCTTTTATTTTTGTGGTATGGTAAGAATTGCTTGATGAATCCTTCATACTTTCGAATTCCTGAATCTAGAATTTCCGTTAGGCCAAAATCTCTATTGACTGTAAAATATAAACAAGTCAAATATGTGTTGATTTTCTTCGATTATTGGGGCAACATAATCGTTGTCTAGCAACAACTGGTACATCAAGTTATACCAAGGCACCAGATATTAATATTATTGGTATTCTCTTCTGGAAAATTTCTTCTAATGGCATTCATTTATGATAACTCATTGCCACATCAACTGCTTTTATGAAAAAATGAGGTCTGATAACTTTACGAGAAATCATTATCGAAAAATTGACCAAATTACATGAGTTCGTTCAACCATAATAATGAAAGATGCAGAAATATTCTCCGAATCGAAAGTGATATATTATTATGTTCTTCCATGATAAACAGGAAATATAAACTAAAATTGATGTTATGAACATATTTGGACCCGACTTCAAGATTGTACAAGGTCGTTAAATGTCAAATGCATAAATACATGTTGTTCCATTCAACTCTGCTTTCGACCTGATAATTTTTATGTCTATTCATCATGATTTGAGACTAACTAAGTTTTCAATTAAATCAATACATTTATGATCTGTATGGAATCGTTGGAATTTTGTGATTACTTTGTACACATATTTGATATAAAGTACGATTCGTCAAGTATATAATTTTGATATACAGTGCGCGTCAAAATTATGGAACAAATTCGATATTTTGCAAGCCATGTACTTTTGACAAAAATCCTGAAATGGGTCGATTTTTATTTTAAAATGCCGATTTTTTTATGTATATTCTAAAGAGGTTATGTCACTGGTTTTGACATGGTGACATAATCGGTAATTTTTTCAAATTGGAATAGATGTCTTGTGATACCTTATCTGAGAGGCCTTTCAATACTGCATTCAATGATAATAATTAATTAGATATTTTTTTAACAGGGTGAACAAAAATTAATATTTTATTTCAATAAGAGAATAACTTCATATCCAACAAAATAGAACAGTTAAATAAGATGTTCGAAATGCCATCCACCATTCTCTTGACAATAAGCGAATCTACGGACACATTCCTCTTGCACATTGCGAATAATTTCCGGAGTAATTCTGTTAATTTCGATCCTAATTCGATTTTTCAACTCTTGTAGATTTTGCGGCCTATCTACATAGACCTTCGACTTCAAGTAACCCCGCAAGAAAAAATCCAGGGGCGTAAGATCTGGAGATCTTGGGGGCCACTCTATCGGTCCGCGTCTACCAATCCACCTCCTAGGAAAACAGTTATTCAAAAACTCGCGAACATCACGTGCATAGTGCGGGGGTGCACCATCTTGTTGCAACCAAATACTTTCATTTGGTGAGTTAGGATTGTTGGCGTTTGGAAAAATATCGGCAAGGCTAGGTATGAGTTCATTTCTTAAAAATTCCAAGTAACGCTCCCCTGTGAGATTTCCTTCTAAAAAATACAGGCCGATAATCCTGTCGTCTATTATCCCTGCCCAAACATTGACTTTCTGAGGGTATTGAGTATGCCCGTCCATCATCCAGTGAGGATTATCCCTACTCCAATATCTGCAATTCTGACGATTTACTGAACCATTCAGGCAAAACGTAGCCTCATCGGAAAACAGAATTTGTTTTATAAAACGTGGATTGCGGTTACACAAATCCTGCATTATTTCACAGAACTCCACACGGCGATCGGGATCGTCATCATTGAGTTGTTGATGTAGCTGTACTTTGTATGGATGGTACTTTTCTGCTTTTAGAATACGTAATACAAAACTTTGGGATATGTCGAGGTCTGCTGTAATTTGTCGTGAAGTATTGTGAGGATTATTCTCTACACCCAATAGAACATCAAGTTTCACGTTTTCTTTTATTTTAGGACGTCCAGCATTCGGAGTATATTTGACATGACCAGTTTCTCTAAATTTTTTCTCAATCTTACTGACTGTTGAACGACTGATAGGTCTATTTGGATACTTCGCATTGAACAACTCGCATATCTCTTGCTGAGTTCTGGTTCTATCTCCGCATCTAATAAAAATTAAAATTTCTATGCGTTGGGTTTCACTTAAAGTAGCCATAGTTTACTTTTACAACCTTTTCACTTAGAATTTGTGAAGAATATTTGTTGATATTTCAACTGACATTTATTTGACACTAACTTGCCTATTATGGCATTAATTTGTGATTGTCTTTTGTTTCCATTTTAAATTAGGAAATGGCTAACTATCAATATTTGGAAAGGATCTATTGGTGTAGTAGAGCACTGACTCACTAGTCTGCCAGGGCAGTCTAAAACCCTTATTACACTATGCCTTTTTCGTGCCTATTTGTCTGCCTGACTGCCGGTGGCTGAAATTTTAAACAAATACGCATGCGCGCGTGGCTATTTTGTTGATTGTTTCAGGCGTGAAAATGAATAGGACTGGTTCTATTTTTTCTGCCTGAATCGAGGGGATTTCAAGGACGTTTGTGGAAATGTCAGGTTTGCCAAAACAATAATTATCTATTGGACTTGACATAACCAACAAACAAATGAAATTAATCAGATAGTTTTTCTTTTGTTCAGTATGACAGAAAAAGAGAAAAAATCTTGTACCAGGTAAGGAAAAAGTTGAAACAAATAGTCCCGGTTTACTAAATTACTCAATCATTTAAGGTAAATGTCAATTTTCCTTAGGTTTGCAGCTCTGAAATTAGCAACTGAAACAATCATCAAAAAGGCACGGTGTAATAGTGTCAGTTATTTGGGGAAATTTAGCCAACAAATAGCCATGAAAATAAGCACAAAAATAGGCACGAAAAAGGCATAGTGTAATAAGGGTTTGAGGGATTAGAGCCTTGACTCAAAAAAGTAAAATTTTGCATTTTTCAACACGCTTTCATTATCTTTACTTCTAACTAAATAACTCACAATGTAATGAAATCTTGGAAGTAAATATTCACCCACTTCCAATCTTCCGAATAATCTGAAATTTGTCACACATATCAAGGTCCGATGACAATACAAGAATTTCATAATCATAATGTAATGATAATAAAAATATATTTCACCAAACGCCAACAATCCTAACTCACCGAATGAAAGTATTTGGTTGCAACAGGATGGTGCATTCCCGCACTATGCACGTGATGTTCGCGAGTTTTTGAATAACTGTTTTCCTAGGAGGGATTGGTAGACGCGGACCGATAGAGTGGCCCCTAAGATCTCCAGATCTTACGCCCCCAGATTTTTTCTTGTGGGGTTATTTGAAATTCGAAAGTCTTTGTAGATAGGCCGCAAAATCTACAAGAGTTGAAAAATCGAATTAGGATCGAAATTAACAGAGTTACTCCAGAAGTTATTCGCAATGTGGAAGAGGAATGTGTCCGTAGATTTGCTTATTGTCAAGAGACTGGTGGATGGCATTTCGAACATCTTATTCAACTGTTCTATTTTGTTGGATATAAAGTTATTCTCTTATTGAAATAAAATATTAATTTTTGTTCACCCTGTAAAAAAATATCTAATTAATTATTATCATTGAATCAGGCCTTTCAAATCAAATCAAATCAAATCAAATCAAATCAAATCAAATCAAATCAAATCAAATCAAATCAAATCAAATCAAATCAAATCAAATCAAATCAAATCATATCAATCAATCAATCGAATCGAATCGAGAAACGAATCGAATCGAATCGAGATCGAAGATCGAATCGAATCGAATCGAATCGAATCGAATCGAATCGAATCGAATCGAATCGAATCGAATCGAATCGATCGATCGAATCAGATCGAATCGATCGATCGAATCGAGATCGAATCGAATCGAATCGAATCGAATCGAATCGAATCGAATCGAATCGAATCGAATCGAATCGAATCGAATCGAATCGAATCGAATCGAATCGAATCGAATCGAATCGAATCGAATCGAATCGAATCGAATCGAATCGAATCGAATCGAATCGAATCGAATCGAATCGAATCGAATCGAATCGAATCGAATCGAATCGAATCGAATCGAATCGAATCGAATCGAATCGAATCGAATCGAATCGAATCGAATCGAATCGAATCGAATCGAAATCGAATCGAATCGAATCGAATCGAATCGAATCGAATCGAATCGACTCGAATCGAATCGAATCGAATCGAATCGAATCGAATCGAATCGAATCGAATCGAATCGAATCGAATCGAATCGAATCGAATCGAATCGAATCGAATCGAATCGAATCGAATCGAATCGAATCGAATCGAATCGAATCGAATCGAATCGAATCGAATCGAATCGAATCGAATCGAATCGAATCGAATCGAATCGAATCGAATCGAATCGAATCGAATCGAATCGAATCGAATCGAATCGAATCGAATCGAATCGAATCGAATCGAATCGAATCGAATCGAATCGAATCGAATCGAATCCAAATCAAATCAAATCAAAATATGCTTTATTGTCGGAAAAAATATTTTTTGTTGACAAAGCGAGTACTTAAGGTGAATATGTAAATATATAAATAACAATGTGAATAGGAAAAAAATATACATATAGCGTCACAATCACGTTATCAACATACGTAGTCACAAAAATTGTTACTCAACATAAGAAACATAAAATATATAAAACATATCATACATATAAAATATATAAAAACATATAACATATATAATAAATAGTCACAATTTAAAATAATTTAAGATTTTATGCTGATATTCCTATCTGAGTAGAATTCGTCTAATGAATAATAGGCCTTCGATATCAAAAACTTTTTGACTAATTTTCTAAATTTTGTGGAACATGTTTCACCTCTAATTTCATTTGACAAGTGATTAAACATTTTCTTGCCGTTGTAAATGAACGATCTCTTAATTTTTGAAGAGATTGTAATTGGTAAACTTATATTGAACGTATTTCAGTATGACGTCGAGATATTGTAGAAATTTCATCTTTGTATTTTTTTTGCATTAGGCATACCATTTCCAAAATAAGAATGCAAGGCAAGGTCAGGATATTGTGTTTTTTGAATAAGGACCTACAGGAGTCCCTGAATCCTGCCTTACACATATTTCTAACTCCTCTTTTTTGCAGTACAAATACCCTATCAAATAAATATTGGCAAGATGTTCCCCAAAAACATATACCATAGCGTAAATGGGAATCAATCAGAGCAGTACACCTTTTGGCCGACATAGTGCCCAATCATTTGCTGATACTCTGACAGCAAAGCAACCTGAAGAAGCTTTACAAAGATTAGTTATATGATTTGCAAAACCAAGTTTTTGTCTATTTGGCAGTCCTAAAAAATTTTGCAGACCTCTTGTTTTCAATTAGTTGAGAACCTAGGTAAATTTCCAGCGAGGAGCACTTGAATGTGATAATGCTAGTCTTCGCGATGTTGAATGATAAAGATTAGCATCACACCATTCTTTCATTTTTTTATATCTTGCTAATCCTTTGCTGCAGTTGCATCTCATTATTGCTGTGCCAAAATAATGTGGTGTCATCTGCAAATTGAGTTATATTTGCAGATATATCAATGCAAGCTAAATCGTTGATGTATAGCAAGAAGAGAATTGGGCCGAGAACCGACCCTTGTGGAACTCCACGAGTTACTGTCTGGGATTGTGATATGTTGCCATGGAGTGTGACTTTTTGAGTGCGTTCTGATAGGTATAATCTGAACCATCTCAATGATACGTCTCTAAAGCCATATACTTCCAGCTTTTGCAGCAGGATTTCGTGATCCACACAATCAAACGCTTTCGAAAGATCACAAAAAACCGCTGCTGCCATTTCTCGATTATTAAGACGTAGATATACCTCTTCTAACAGATGGAACATAGCATATCCCGTACTTTTGAGCTTTGAACTAAACTGACTGGAACTAATAATATTATTTCTATTTAGAAACAACATAATTCTTTTTAACAAGTTTTCTATGATTTTCGGAGGGTAGGTAGCATAGAAATAGGCCTGAAGTTAGCAGGATTGCTGGTGTCACCACCTTTGTGTAAGGGAATAACAATAGCTGTTTTCAAACATGCAGGAAATATTCCCAATGTAAAGCTTGCATTTATAGCTTCCGCCAGGGCAGTGAGAGCGGAATTTGGTAAATTGGAGAATATCTTTATGGTCATGTCATCCCAACCGGAAGAGTTTGTATTTTTAATTTCTTTAAAGATTTGCTTAATTTCTGTAGCATCTGTAGGCATGAAAAAAAATGTCTCTGATATGGATCTGTCCTTGAGAAAACTTAATGGATGAATATTAGATTTTATTTCTTTTGATAAGTTGTTTGCCACAGTGCAATAATAGTTATTTATAAAATCAGAGTTTAGATCAGCTTTTAGTGGAGCCGTATTGTTTTTCCCTCTGAGGTCATTTATAATTGCCCAGCTCTCTTTCTGTTTGTTTGCAGATCTTTCAATTCTTTCATTATAGTAACGCTGTTTTGCAGTCTTTATAGTATTTCTATAAATACTTCTATACCTATTGTAAAAGGAGTTAAAGGCTGCATCGTTACCCAAATATTTACGAATTGAATGTAGGGATCGTAGATTTTCTGCTGATATTTTTATGCCTTTCGTAATCCATGGCTTTTTTGCTTTAATTTTTATTTTTTGCAGAGGAAATGCACTATTAAATACATTTGACATTTGTTCATGGAACCTATTCGATGGGTCATTATTATGAAGCATGAAATCATCCCAGTTTGTATTGTTGCATATATTTATAAATTTATCAAAGTTTTTCCTGCTGTAGATCCTACCAAATCGTTTCTTTGATTTCAACACTTTTTGGTCGCATTGGAATTTAAATAAAACAGACTCATGGTCAGAGAGTCCAGCACTCACAACTTTACAGCTGATTCTGTGGGTATTTGAACATACATAGTCCAAGATCGAACTAGAATAGCTAGAAATACGTGTAGGAGAATCAACGTGCATTGTAAGATTAAATGTGGTCAGGATGTTTTCTAATAATAATGTTGATGTGGAGAGTTTATTCTCAAAATTTATATTGAAATCACCCGTAAATATAACGAATGCCTTAGGAGAAATTTGTGATAATAACATTTCTAGTCTCTCCAGAAAGGTATTTACGTTACATAATGGTGACCGATAAAGGCAAAACATGTATAAATTGTAATCCTTACAGTAAATCACTGAAAATTCAAATTCTTTTTCGACCAACATACAATCATATTTATCACACTTGATAAAATTAATAGTTTCACATATCCTTTTGTGAAGAAGGATCAGTGTTCCTCCATGTATAGAGCTGGTTCTAGAGTATTTTGATACAATAAAGTAATCTGGTATATAAAGTGGTTCACCCTCCTCCAGCCAGTGTTCAGTTAGCATAACAATGTTAGGAAAATTTTGACTTTCCAAAAAAATGTACAGCTCGTTCGTTTTATTACGTACTGATTGGATGTTTAATAGCATTATGTTAATACATTGTTCAGAGGGTTTCTCCCTAAAAAATCATAGTCAGCATCATCATTAATTGAATGTGCAGTTGAATTCGCGTTATCATTACCGAAAGGAGTGACTGGAAGGACAAGTTCACTCGGAGGTGCTCCCTTAGTATTATAGAAAGAGAGATCCATATCAACAGTTTTTAAATTTACATTATGATTTGATTTGGACTGCATAATAAATTCTTCTACAGACTCAAGTATGTACCATTTGCTTGATATACTTTTTGAGTCAACAATAAATTTGATAGAGGTCTTTCTAATTTTTTTCATATACTTGTTGATGGAGTTACTTACAATTTTATTCACAATATTATCATGTTCCTGAAAAGTTTCTGCTATCATTATTAGATTTGTGTATCTACCTAGTGGAAGAAGATTCTTTAATGCTTGTCCTAATGATTTTCTATTGCTTATGTTATTAGTGCTGTACATTACGATAATAAAGTCATTTTGGCCATATTGAATAGTTCTCTCTTTCAGATGAGGTATCACAAGACATCTATTCCAATTTAAAAAAATTACCGATTACGTCACCATGTCAAAACCAGTGATATAACCTCTTTAGAATATACATAGAAAAATCGGCATTTTAAAATAAAAATCGACCTATTTCAGGATTTTTGTCAAAAATACATGGCTTGCAAAATATCGAATTTGTTCCATAATTTTGACGCGCACTGTATACAAAAAAGTAGTTGTCAAAATGAAATAAAAAGGTTTCAAAAAAAGTATCTTTCTCAAATAATTCTCACAATAACAACATTTGGCGACCGTGATACGACCCATAGAGAATTTGTCTCAAAAGGCGAGATCACAACCACACAAATTTGGTTCATATATGCTTGAAGTTGAAATATAGTAATGAAATATTACGTATGCATAGTTTTTCTTAGAAGATATTGTGTAATAATCGAATAAAAGCTGCTCGAAAACCATCAAATTCAGCGTTATTGCGGCTTCTTTTGACGTCATAAGTCCATTGATTTGGCAAGAATGAAACAGTAGTTGTGTCAGCATGTTTTATATTGAAATGAAGACTTCATATTTCATGACTGTTCTTGATTTGGTTATTCTTGAATAATATGTATGTATACCGAGTGCTACGTCATTATTTTTTCGGCTTGCTCACATTGTAAAGAAATATTATGGATAACGCTTGGCAACGCTGTGATTTATGGCACTCTCGGCGGTCGGCGAGTTGCCAGTGTCACAATTTTGAGGAACTTCTGGGGAAATGTTATTTTGTTTCATCCTATGAATAAAACAGAACTTGTGTCAGCATGTGTTATATGGAAATGGAAACTCATTTGAAAGCTGTTCTTAATTTAGTTATTCTTTAATAATATGTATGTATACCGAGTGCTACGTCATTATTTTTTCGGCCTGCTCACATTGAAAAAAAATTAAGAATAACGCTTGGCAACTCTGTAATTATCTTACGCTCTTGGCGATCGGCGATAGATTTGAAATTGTTACGTCACATCGTGGCGCGGTTTCTGCAGTGTTCAAACAGGAACATTTCTTCAGGATTATTTTTTGGAAAAAAAACAACAACGTTTTTCATCTTTCTGGACATTGTGGTATTTTTTCCAGAAATTAGTGATCTCGCCTATTGAAGAAAGAAAGATCGCAGTTGGGGAGGTTATTTTCAAAGGCTTTTCGAGAGATAGATAACCTCCTGAAGAATACAGAGACCACCACAGAAGTCTTATTAGATCATTTCAGGCAGTTAGCAAATGAAAGTATGAGACTGTTAGACGAAAATATTAGAAAGTTACTGCAATCCCAAGGAATTGAAGTCGAATAATTAGATCGAGAGTTTGATACAGTTAGATCATATCGTTTGTTTGAAGGTTGTAGACGATGTGGTAACTTGATTACTATCGTTTCGGACGTCCATCGTCTTAATGTCATATCGAGTAGAATTAATTTTATACCAAATCAAATGTGAATCACTAATACAAGGAAATGAGGTTAAAGACCCAGTTCCCACGGAAATGGCAACATTGTTAGCGGACAGATGCGAGGAAAGTTTAAATTACCCAAGCTAGAACTCAAGAAATTTTATAACAATGTCAAGAACTGGATAGGTCTCTGGGGACAATTCAGAAAAATTCATGAGGACGAAAAAATCGCAGATGATGATAAATTGCAGTATCTACTTCAAAAAATGAAAAATAAAACACTATTTACCACATCACCAGGTAATAAAGGAAGCGAGCGTTACTTCTAAGATTAGACCAGTTTTTGAAGCAAATGACAAAGGAAAGGGAGGCTTTTCACTGAATGATTGTTTGAACAATGATAGAGATGATTCCACAATTGTTGATAAGATTCAGATTAGGCTCTATTGGAATTGTTGCAGATATAGAGAAAGCATTTTTATAGATAGGAATTATCTAATTGCTAATGTGCAGAAAATATATAGACATTGTCGAGTTTGAGGTAACTTGCAGTCCATTCTTATTAGCTGCGACTATACAGTATCATTTGGAAAAGGTATCATCAGACACTACAGAAAAATTGAAGGATTTGTTTTATGTGGATAATTGCACAACGAGTGTTGATAATGAAAACAAACTTGATATTTTCATTGACCTAATTTGATTTACGAGGCTGGATCTATAATTCTGATGGAAGAAAATATAATGAAATTTTAAATCATCCTGATGTTTCCTCAAAAGGTTATGCGTCCCTTCTGGGCATGATGTGGGATGACATGATGTGATATATAAGATATTATACAGAGTGGGCTATTGAAAACAGAACAGCGGCTCTGTAGGTCGGCGGAACAGAATTATATAAAAACGCTCCGACACATCGACTACATTTTCGAGAGGGACATCCTTCGCGATGAAATTCACCCGAAATACATTCCATCCCTCGGAGCTGTGACCACCATCCCTAAATTCTTAAAGGGCAACATATGACAAAAGATACCTCATTTGAAAGGTATTTTCCTTTTAAATATCAAACAACAAAAATAAGTTGATTCTATCGATTCGTTTTCGAGATATAGGAACTTGAAGTTGGGAAATAACTTTTTATTCACTCAATCAATAAAAACAATATCTGATAAAGCAACTGTCGCAATGATTATTATTGTCAATGAACCAGATGTTCAAACTGTCAACCACCCATTGCCATACAATAGTACAAGTTCTGTTCAAAACGAAACCTCACAGTTTGTAGCATTTCCGGCGTTATTCGACGGCATTCTTCAATAATTCCCTTTCGTAAATCTTCCAGAGATTCTGGTGCCATTGCAAATATTTTGTTTTTCAAGTGACCCTACAGGAAAAAGTCGAGTGGGGTTAAATCTGAAGATCTGGCTGTCCACTCTATAGAGCCTCTTCTTCCAATCCAACTTCCAGGAAACATTCTATCCAAAAACGCCCTAACAGGCTGTGCATAATGTGGAGGTGCCCCGTCTTGTTGAAATATCAAGTGGTCTTCATGGTAACGATCGTCATTTTCAATGATGTCTACTAATTGTGGATAAACAAATTCATTCAATAATTCCAAATAAGTTTCTCCTGTCAGGTTACCGTCGAAAATACTGGTCCAATCAAAGGTCCCCGAAAATACCGGCCCAGACATTGAGTTTTTGGGGAATTTGAGTATGGACTTCGTGGAAAACATGTGGATTGGCATCTGACCAATAACGACAATTATGACGATTCACAGTCGAATTCAAAAAGAATGTAGACTCATCAGAAAAGCAAATGTTGAAAAGGAAATTCTCATCAGCATCCATTCTCGTAGTCATAATTTCACAAAATTTCTGTCGCCTATCAAAATTATCTTCATTCAATTGGTGTACCAAATGTATTTTGTAGGGGTGGAATTTATGATGTTTCAGGATTCGGCGGATACTGGTTCTACTGATATTGGTAACACTAGCCAATTTCCTTGTGCTCAATGTTGGGTCTGCATGAACTTGACCTAAAAGTGCAACTTCAACAGCTTCATTTCTCAACGGAAATTCACGTTCTGGGTCTCCTTTCTTGTGGGCTACTGATCCAGTTTGACGAAATTTTCGCACTAATTCTAGAACGTATTTTCTAGCAACAAGTTTATCTGTATGCGTTTCATTGAACAAATCAGCAGTACGGTTACCGCACTCATCATTCTTAAAAAAAAAATGTTATTATTTCAACTATTTCCGCGATTGTATAAACCATTATTGCGGAAAGATATTCAGTAGCTTCAGTCAAGTAATTCACTCTAATGTCGTTCAATCAAAGATCAGTTTGACACTGATAGACGTCCACAATTGCGATTTGGCGAAAAAAATTATCTCATACATGTTTTTGTTGTACTCGCATTTGAGTCGAATTCGAGAAAACGTCTTTTTATCGATTTTTAGGAACCTTAAAAAAATTGGATCAAGTAACTGAGGATGGAATAATAATTTGAAACGGAATTGCATGTTATTTGTTGGTAAACAGTTGCATTGTTAGATGTTATTTTTATTGATTGAGTGAATAAAAAGTGATTTCTCAACTTCAAGTTCCTATATCTCGAAAACGAATCGATATAATTAATTTATTTTTGCTGTTTAATATTGAGAAGGAAAATACCTTTCAAATGAGGCATATCACTTGCTATATGTTGCTATTTAAAAATTTAGGGGTGGTGGTCACAGCTCCGAGGGATGGAATGTATTTCGGGTGGATTTCATCGCGAACGATGTCCCCCTCGAAAATGTAGTTGACGTGTCCGAGCGTTTTTATATAATTCGGTTCTGCCGACCTACAGAGCCGCTGTTCCGTTTTCAAAAGCCCACTTTGTATAATTCAAAGTTGATTCAATAGATTTATTAGACGGAAACCATAACACAAAAAGAGGATTATCATCCGTTGCTCAGAAAATATTTGATCTTATTAGTTTCACAAGTTTGACCACATTGATACCCAAATTGTTGATCGAAGAAACGTATAATTAAGAATTACCATGGGATATTGTGGAAAGGTTTAATTCTTGGATAAAAACGTTCCCTGTTTGAAATTGTGTGCCATTTCTCGAATTCCCATGTCCATTTCCGAGTCCTAGTGGAAGGGACTAAAAAAATATCTGTACAACTCAACTAGCTAAGACACGAATAGCACTCGTGAAACCAATAACTCTTCCTCCGTTAGAACTTCTGTTCATTGTGCTGTTATAGGAGTGAGGTTGGGCAGAACATTGAAGGCAATCAAGGAATTCACTGATTTGCGTGATTCCATGGTGGTACTTACCTGAATAAAGACAAAATTCGCATGGAATACATTTGTTGGTAATAGGCAGAAAGAAATACGTTCATATAGTGAGGTGAGCCATTGGAATTATGTACCAGGTGAAATCAATCCAGCAGATCCCCCGTCCATGGGATGTAATCCGAAGTTATTGGCAGAATCAAAATGGTGGGAGGGACCATACTAGCTGAAAGAAATTTTCGAAAAATGGCCCCGATCTGAAGTGATATGTTCAGAAGATGAATTAAATATGGACAAAAGTAAGAGTGCTCATTCTAATCTGGTCGTAGAGAGGAATGCCCACCAAAGAATTTTGTTACTTTTCAAAATTTTCTAGAATTGTAAGAATGGTTGGATGTATGTTCAAATTTATCAATAACTATAAAAAACATCTTTCCGTGAAAGGTGGGGATGATAGTGATACTTTCGAATTTCCTATACTATCACCATCAAAACATGAACTTGTAAGGAGAATGATTGGGGAACAACACTGAAATTCTTGTCAATACCCTGATATTACTCAGTACAATGAGAGAAAACTATTGGATATTGAGGGAAAGGAGAAGAGAGAAGTTGTGATGAAATGCGTGAGATGCACCAGTGAGTGAGATGCACCTCTTTCTGAAAAACTGCTGCTGTATTCTAAGTGACAGGTATCGACTTGGCATGGCCATTGTATTTGAAGGGAAACAAGACGGTTTGGATTTTCGTATTTACTTGCGCTATATACAGAACGGTTAGTTTGGAATTAGTTCTTTCTGTATCCATCATGAGTTGAGAAGATTTATAGCACGAAGGGAAAGAGTGTCCGTTATATACACAGACAATGGAATAAATTTCGAAGGTACAAATAATCATCTTCAGAAAATTGATTGGGATCAAGTTTCTCATTTTACATAGAATACGAAGAATCAATCCTCCTACTACCGCTTGGTAGGGAGGATAGTGGGAGAGGTTTGTTCGAATTGTTGAAGAGTTACTGCATCGGAATTCAGAAAAAGCTTCTGTCTATTATGAAGAATTATTAATTCTCGACTTTTAACCTATATTTCGGATGATTCGAATGAGATGATTCTTCTAACACCCTTTATGTTTCTACAAGACATAAGAAATTCCGAAGTTGCGGATTTAGACAACATAAACAGAATCCATTTTCTGAAAAGATTAATATTTTTGCAGAAACTCAGGGAAAACTTACGTAAACGATTAACGAGCGAATATTCAGCACAACTGGTGGATACTGGTCGATGAATTGGAAAACATCTCCAAGTTGGTGATATGGTGCTTGTAGGATCAGACGATAGCAAAAGAATCGATTGGCCAATAGGAAGAATCATAGAAATGTTTCCGGGACAATATAGAGTTGCGAGAGTTGCCCGTATCAAAATTCAAAATGCTGAATTGGCACTTTCATTGGAAATTTCATCTGCCGAATGTGAGAATCTTAGAATTGGAGGAGTTCCTACGGCTTTGCGTTCCATTTCCAAAACCGTCAATGAAAGTAAACCAGACCCAGACGAACGAACGACGATGCAAACCGAAGAAAGACTGGTGAAGGTCCTAGAAAGATTAAGTGGTTTAACCTGATTATACTTTTTCAATTTCAATGTTCAAAGATATTGAAAAGGATGGAGGATGCTGGGAATAGTTGGAACTTTCTGATTACTTTGTATACATATTTGATTTATATCAAGTTACGATTTGTTAAGAATATAATTTTTATATATAAAAAAAAATTGTCAAAAATAAAATAAAAATGATTCACAAAAAGTATCTTTCTCAATTAATTCTCCCAATAACAACACACTGTGCGTTAATTGAATTAGTAGAGTAATAATATCCTTCATTTCTATGTTCGATTGCATTTGGATAGCTCTCCATATTATTATTGAACTTACTTAACGAAATATTTTCAGGGACATTTTTCTATCCATTTTTGTTTTTTGAAAACTTCAGATGTATTTCTTCCAGTTACCAAGTGATTTCCTTTGCATAACACACATACTGGTACACAATTTCCTTGCAAGTCTTGCACCCACCATATCGGTTACAGCACACTGAGTAGTTATAGTAATCATTTTATACCCTATAGAACTCAAGGAATGAACTCTATGTCGTATATCATTTGAAACATTCTATAATATGGAGGTTGAAATCACTCAATCATTTCCTAATTAATTAGAAGTGAATCATTTCCACATTAATTCACAACTACTACTACTTTGAAAAAAATATATGCATTTTTGCTGATGGGGAATTAGATTGTTGGTTGGAAAACGCTGGAGTGTTGGAGAAATCTCAACGCATCAGCTTTCACAATATTAGTACCAGTGGAAAATACAAAAATTTTGGGTGGAGAAAACGATATGATATCACATAATCAATATTACTTCAATCAAACGCTCGTAAACACCAATCAATTGGAATATTTATTTTAATTTTAATCTAATAATATAGAACACCAAACAATAATACACTACATTATTATATCACATTATGTTCTATATCCAATGAGCTGCACGATAGAATATAACAAACTGTGAATATATTATCTATATCTAGGTATATTGAAAATGATGACGTACTTTGAGAAATATTCTCCAGTATGTACAAAAATCTCTCAAGCATTATACATTCAAATTTAAAATGCGCTTACCTTAAGCTAACTATAAATTTGAGAAATTCTTGAAAAAGTCTAAATCTGAATTCGAAGGAAATTAAAGCAATTCTTGATCAAATTAAATTCAGCGAAAATTAAACTTAAACCCGCTTTCTTTAATCCACATATCAATCTTGAGCTTATTTCTTTTGTATGTTTTTGTTTTCAATTGCAGGGGCAAGGCATCAAAAGCCTTTGAACCAGTAAAATGTATGTGCTTTTGCATGGCTAAGTGCTCGACAGAGGGAAGTAGTACATTTTATTGAGATGCATTTCTCGTGTTTAATTGATGCTTCAATTCCAATTTATAGTAAGGCCTTTTGAGCATAAACCTAATTATTGATTTAACATGTAGTTGTTCCAATGTGAGAAAATTATAGTTTTTAAACAAGATTTCGGTTGAAAATCGCTTATTTTTGAAATACATTACTTTAATCACATATTTCTGTACTACAAACAAAGGTTCCAATACTGTCTTACAGGCACTTACCCAGACCACTAGGCCATAGTTTATCACCGACTCAACAAGAGAGTAATAAACCATTCTAAGAATCTTTCCTTGTAGCACATTTCTTAGTTCATAAAATTTATATATGAGTTTTCCTATTTTACCTACTACATACAAAACATGTGTTTTCCAAGTTAAATTTTCATCAACATATACTCCCAAGTAATTAAGAGATTGCGTTCTTTCTACCTTATTTTACATTTACAGTCATTTACAGTCCTAGTATAACCTGAGTCATAAATTCTTAAGTTTGTGAACATCGGCAAATTTACCCGAGTAAAGCCAAAGGCTATAAACTTTGTTTTTTGCACATTTAGTGACAATAGACTGTATAGTCCAACCATTCTTTTATTTTTGTTTCCGCAGTTTCTGCTCCACTCAGAGAAGTTTCCTAAGTTTCTCCACTCACAATTATTGCAGTGTCGTCCGCAAAACAGAAAACGATCCCTGTGTCAAGTAGAGAGAATATATCATTAATCTACAGGTTGAACAAAAAGGGACCAAGTACTGTACCCTGTGGCACACCGAATCCCAACTCTAGAGGATCGCTTAGACTACTGTTTATTCTTACACGTTGGGTTCTATTCGTCAGGTATGATTTAAACAAATCATTCGCTACTCCTCTAATGCCCATATTGTTCAATCTGTGGAGTAGGATTTTGTGTCGAAAGCCTTGGCTAGATCCAGAAATATTCCTATAACCTTTTTACCATTGTCCAAACTACTAAGTATTTTTTCTGTAACTTTACTTAACGCATCTTCTGTGCTGGTTTCCTCTTTGAATCCATATTGATTATCAGATAAAATAGCATGTTTATTAAGGAACTCAGCCAGTTTAAACTTGATGCATTTATCTACCAATTTGCTAATAGTACTTATTAAGGCTATCGGTCTATAATTTGTTGTTAGTTCTTCATTGCCTTGCTTGTAAATAGGTATAACTATAGTAGGAGATTTAAGCCGGTTCTGGCTCTCCCCCCACCACTATGACGTCACGTGTGACCTTGAATGGTTGCAGGTGTGCAATGTGTGTGTGTTTGACCTTGAGATTTGACTTTGAGATTTGTCATTGAGTTTTGACATGGGGTTTCGTCGACTTTGAGATTCGACTTCAGTTTTGACCTTGAGTTTGACCTTGAGATTCATAACATTAAGTTTTGACTTTGAGATTTGACCTTGAGTTTTGATGTTGGGATTGTTTCGGCAACCTTAAGATTTGATCTCGATGTTTGTTTGACCTTGACTAAAGTTGTGGTGTAGGCATACATATTCTGTGTAGTCATGACCTTCATGAATCCTTGTACTCTCCAAGCGAGGAGGGCGTTTGTCCTGTGAGAGAGCTAAGAGTGAACTGCGAGTATTGATGAGTGCGTTGAATATCAAGAGAATCTCCTCAAAATCCATACAGATTGCGCATCGCAGGTTGTTCACGCATAGACATAGT